>JAPKLW010001169.1:137115-167385 GCA_026898455.1 Plectranthus barbatus | reverse complement strand
TAGTAAAAGGCTAACAAACTCAGAAGAATATTGGAAATGCCTACAATAGTGTTGAAGGATTGAAGCAAACGTGTTGCTGAGATCTCAGCAAGACTGTTGAGATATCAGCATACCTCTGATTGTCAGCAAACACACAATACGAAGTCATGAATCAGAAGGATCCAAATCACAAGGAAACTGGAGGAATTAGAGCAAGGGATAATAAACAAACAGAAGGAAGGTTTCCAGATTCAAACTGAAAGATTTGTTCTAACAAAGATGGCTAAAATATGGAGATCGCCAATCAAAGAGAAGGGAGACCTGAAGAATCTATGTGCTTCGCAGAAAAGGAAGAATGGAGATTGGCGTGGAGACCCTCTATGTCTAATGGATAAGATTCAAACAGTCGTTTAAATCTTCACCTATAAATAGGTGTCACCAGAGAGAGATTCAGAGGTTCGCAAAAATTCTACAACAGAGAAAACAAAAGAGATTTAAACACTCTCAAGACATACGCGAACTCGCATCTGAGCTTGTACTTGATAGAAGATTTACATATGCTTTAATACTCGAAGCTCGACACCTTTGAAGTTTCTTTTAGGTTAATACTAGGATTCTTTCTATTCTAGAATGAATCTAGCAGTCACCTTGCTCTTCAAGCATGATTATCACGGGCTACTGCCAAAACACCCAACCGGTCAACGTCCCAGGAGAAGAAAGGTTTATCCTCACTCTAAGGAGTGTCAAAAGTGAAGATTGAAGACCGAGGTGCTGGAAGCTGCTTGTTGACCAGACGGAGGAGCAGTTTAACATTAAAGGTCAAGCGTGACCTTGTAATCAATCTATAGTGAATTTTCAGTCAGGAGGACTGCAAAGTGGATGTAGAACAATTGTTCGAACCACTATAAACCCCATGTTCATTTACTGCTTTCATTTCGTTACGTTGCATATTGTGTGCTTTGTAACTCAACACACCAAGTGTTCAAGTATAATCTATAATAAATCTAATAAAAACTCGAGCTTGAACATATTTGATAAACACTTACTAAGTCGTGACCTTAGCAAGATAAGTGCAAGATATTATTAAAACTTCCATTGCATATACAAACACTCTGATCAGGGACCCAAAAGTGGTATCAGAGCGGTTGGTCTTTACAGACTAGCTGCTTTTGAGTCGCTTAGGACCAGATCCATATTTTCCTTACATGTTTGTTGTGTTTATATGTTTAGCTCAGGATAAGGACAATGGCGAACAACGTGAAGTTGGGAAAGTTTACTCCAGAAATCTACTCCACCTAGAAAAGGAGGTTTCTGATCACGTTGATGAATATCCATCCCGAGATAAAGCAAGTGATCGCTCAGGGACCAATCAGAATCCTAAACGTGAAGACTCGAATCGGCGAAGATGTTCAAGGGCCAGAAGAAATGGTGGACAAGTTGTACACTGAGTGGACCCAGGAAGATTGAGTTCGTGGTCAACTAGACTACGTAGCCATATATTTGATCTTAAATTCTCTTTCAACACCTCTAATGGCTGAAGTCTTGGAGTACAAGAATGCCAAAGAAATATGGGACTTTCTTAGCACCTTGAGCAAAGAGACAGATCATATAAAGAGAAACAACCTACAACAGTGCGTGGAAAGATACGAGTCGTTCCAGATGAAACCTGGAGAAACCATCAAAAACATGGAAGACATATTCAATTCCATCGTGGTAAAATTAAAGAAGTTCGGAAGGACATATGAACTTCCTGACATGAATTCAAAGATTCTTTTGAAGATGCCAAAAGAAGACTGGTTTGTCAAAGTGACAAACCCGAAGGAGAAATATCTATCAACTATGAGCACAAAAGATGTGTTCGCCCAACTACAGGCACATGAATGGGATATCATGAAAATCAACAAAAGTGAAGCCGTACGAGCTGCAGTATCCACTAAAGATCATATCGAGGATGCATCATTCTTTGTGAAGAGAGACACACAGAAGTGGAAAACCAAGAAGCCGTTCCACTCAGACCGTCCAGCTTAATCCAGTCCCACGATGGAGATCGCATCAACTAGTGGATCTCAAGGTAAAGAAGCGGAATGCTCAATCAATGAGCTGGAGGAGAAAATGAAAAGATTATAGAAGTTGCTGCTGAAAGCTAAAGGCAAGAATGAAGAACCTCAGCATAGTCAACCAGTAGACAAGAAGACGTCGAGAACGTGCTACGAATGCAACTCTCCGGATCATCTAAAAGATCCAGATGAAAGGGAGCGATTAAGAAAGCTTTTTGAGAAACGCGCGTAAAAGGCCGTCGCCAAAGCTCTGTTAACCAGGACAAAAATACCAGACATTCCAGATCAAGACGACGAAGGTTATTCATCAAAAGATGAAGAGATTGTCCTGATGCTATTCATGGCCAATATCAATGATGATGCTGATGCAAATGAAGAGCGGATAGAAGAGTCAGCCTTAGCTGTCACGAGAGATCAGGTAACAAATTCTGTTATGTCTTCTGCTTCTACTTCAGAAAATTTGCATGATGCTGCTGATTCATGTTATTCAGAATCAGATGATATAATTGTAGAGTTCCTTTTAAAAGAATTTTCAATGTTTCATGCATTAAAGGATGTTTTTATAATAGAAAATTCCTCGCTGAAATCTCAGTTTTCTATCTTGACTAGTGAAATTGAAAAATCTAGGTCAACAGACGAGGAACTCTCGAAACTAAAAACTGAGTTCTCTGCTCTAAGTAAAAGTTTTGATTGTTTAAAATAAGAGAATGATGGTTTGAAAAACAAAAACTCCGTGCAAAATACTTGTTAATGTAGATTTTCTAAAAGCACGAGAGATTTAAATGAAATCCTAAGTGTTCAAAGGAGTTCGAATAATCATGCTGGAATGGGTTTTGAAAAAGGAGAATCCAGCAATGTTAAATCTAGTAAATCAAAGAAAATTATCTTTGTCCCAACAACTGGAAAGGTTCAATAACCTACTAGGGAAAACAAAGGGGATAATGCTAAATTAGCAATAGTTGCTCAGTAGAAATGTTGGCAAACAATGATCCCTTGCTGATTGCTCAGCAGAGACTGAAATGTATATCTACTGGAGGAAGCCAGCAAAGTCGAGGTATGTAACTCGGAATACTATTCCATCTGCTAAGATTCCAAGGAAGCCAGCATACACCCCAAGTAGGAGGAACACCTACTTTAGGCCAGAGTCTAAACCATTGAATTTTCAAAAGACTGTGAAGGCTCATCACACCATTACACACTTCTATGCTGATTCAATGTATTACTCCAATAGGAAGGAAAGGGTAGTGAAATGTGATGACAAGAGAAATGTCAAAATCAAAAAAATCTGGATTCCTAAAGGGATAATTCATAAAACTAATCTTGCAGGACCCGCAGTTGATTGGGTACCTAAAATGTAATCTCTTTATTTTGCAGGAACAGGGTCCAGCAAGAAGAACATCGAGAAAACTAAAAGAGTGGATCCTACACAGCGGATGCTCGGGTCCCATGACGGGAGACGAAGACATTTTCGCAAACCTCCAGAATGTTAGAGGACCTTCAGTCTCCTTCGGTGGCAGTTCAAATGCTAGAGTAATTAGAAGAGGGTGCATCGAACAAAATGGAATGCATATCATCAACGAGGCAATCATTGACAGCCTTAAACACAATCTAGTGAGCATCACTCAGCTAAGTGAAAATGGATATATTGTTTCCTTCTTTGATAGAGGTTGCGAGATTGCTGACAAGACCACCGTAGACGTAAAACTTAGAGGAATCAAGAAAGGAGGACTCTAGATTGTAGATTGGGAAAGTGGTCAGCAAGCTTCATGCTTCATCGCATTCAGCAAAGAAGAAACCAACTGGCTATGCCACAAAAGGCTAAAGCACTTAAACTTTAAAACTATCAATTATATAGCCAGAAATAACATTTTTACAGGACTGCCCAAAGAGACCTTCAAGAAGGAAGGAGTATGCAGAGCTTGCCAACAAGGGAAACAAGCCAAGGCATCGTTCAAATCCAACCAAGAAAATGCAACATCAAACATAATCCTTGAGCTGCTGCACATGGATTTATTTGGCCCGTGACTCCACCCACTATAGGTAATAAACATTATACTTTAGTTGTTGTTGATGACTGTTCCAGGTACACATGGGTGAGACTGCTCAAGAGTAAAGATGAGGTGAAGATAGTTCTTCCGGAGCTGATACTTAGAGTGCAAAATGATAAAGAGCTCACGGTGAAAATGATTAGGTCCGACAACGGTACAAAATTCTGTGACGGAGCAATAATGGATTTCTACGCCGATGCTGGGATAGGACATGAAAGGTCCACCACAAGAACACCTCACCAAAATGGTCTGACAGAACGGAGGAACAACACTCTAAAGGAGGTCGTGCGAACAATGCTTGCCGATACAGATCTAGGACAAAGATATTGGGGAGAAGCTATAATGAATGCATGCTACACATAGAATCGAAGTGGCCTGAGTCTTCGCTTCAACAAAACTCCCCACAAAATCTATCATGGTCATAAGTCTTCCTTAGCTCATATTCGTGTTTTCGGTTCACCATTTTATATCCATAATAATGGGAAGCCAAAATTAAGTACCTTCTCTCCTAAAGATGATGAAGGTGTGTTCTTAGGATACGGACATCCTCCTCACAAGGGTTATAGAGTGCTTAACAAGACAACCAAGCTTAAGGAAATAACATGCAATGTTATTTTTGATGAAGCTACTTTAGTGCGTTCGACCATGAGAAATCAGAAAGATGTGATTCCTGAAACCAAAAATGTCAATAGATAGTCGGGCTTGAATACTGACGAAGCTGAACCGATTGTTCTGACTAGGTTGATGAGTGAATCTTCATCTATGCTGAAGGACTCGATTGATCAGCAAACAACCGAGATGGCCGGTGATGCAACTAGTAATGTTGAGGCCACCCTAAATTCTCTCAATGAGCTCACGTGTCAAGGGGGAACTCAAGAATGACAAACGAGTCATCAATACGAAAACATTGCTGAGAATGCCCAAAATCGTGAGAGGACATCTTAAGAAAACACTACTAAAATGGACCAGGAGCGAATTGCTGAAAACGGGCGTATTACTCCAACAAATACAAATCTAGCAGACGATTCATTAGAAGACAACCATTCAGAAGACGTCAACCCAACAAGTGTAGCGAACAACCTGAACAACCTACTACTTGTTGATGTACCTTTTTGTGGAAATCAAATAGGAGCATCCAACAGTTAAACCATTCTAGTTATGGAGCTACAAAGACCGAAGTGGCTACTGAGAGATCATCCTTCCGAAGCTATATTAGGAGATCTTGTCGATCCAATTCGAACCAGACACAGTGCAATGCTGGCCTGCTATATATCTTAGGAGGACCCGACCAAAGTTGCTGATGCACTCAAGTCCACTGATTGGATCAACGTGATGCAGGAAGAATTGTCAGAATTCATGCGGAATCATGTATTGGATCTCGTATATCGACAGACACATCGATCGATGATAGACACCAAATGGGTATTCAAGAACAAGCGTGATGAAAATGGACTCATCGTTCGCAACAAAGCAAGGCTTGTAGCTAAAGGATATGCGCAGTGCGAAGGAATTAATTTTGACGAAACATTTGCTCCAGTAGCTCGGCTGGAAGCAATCAGGTTACTCCTTGCATATGTTTCTCACCATTGTTTCACCGTGTTTCAGATAGACGTCAAGAGTGTGTTCCTAAATGGTGAATTAAAGGAGAAAGTCTACGTGGAGAGACCTCCAGGATTTGAATGCAGAAGAAAAGTGTACAAGTTAAGGAAAGCTCTGTACGGTCTGAAGCAAGCTCCAAGAGCTTGGTACAAGACGCTATCAGTTTCTGCTGAAGAATGGATTCAGGAAGGGGAAGATCGATCGAACACTCTTCTTGATCAAGGATGCTGAAGACATACTCCTTGTCCAAATATATGTGGATAACATTATATTTGGATCTAGAAATCTAACCCTGTGTGAAAAATTTGCTCAGCTTATGCAAACTAACTTTCAGATGAGCATGATGAGGAAGATATCATACTTCTTAGGTCTACAAGTTCAGCAGTCCAACGATAGAATCTTCATTCATCAGAAGAAGTACACAAAGGATCTCATCAGCAAATCTGTCCAGAGAAGACAAAAACATTACGGATTCCCATGAGCACAACATGTCCAATATCGATGGACGAAGAAGGTGAATCCTTGGACCCAACAACATACAGAGGTATTATTGGCTCTTTATTATACCTAACGGCCAACAGGCCATATATTTCGTATGTTGTAGGCATTTGTGCTTGATATCAAGCAATTCTGAAGAAATCGCACATGGAGTACGGCCGAAGGATTGGCAGATATCTTAAAGGGATAGAGTCCTTAGGAATTTGGTACCCAAGAGCAGGCGATCTTACACTCGTTGGATACTCAGACTCTGACTTTCGAGGATGCCGAATCGATCGGAATAGTACGAGTGGGACATGTCAATTCCTTGGATAGAAGCTAATAAGCTGGTTCAGCAAGATGAAACACACCGTAGAAACGTCCACAACAGAAGCTGAATATGTGGTTGTTGTGAGCTACTGTACACAAGTGTTGTGGATCAAGAAACAACTTCAAGATTATGAAGTTTGCACCGAATGTGTTCCAATATACTGTGACAACAACAGTGAAATGTGCATCACGAATAATCCAGTGCATCATTCAAGGATGAAGCACGTTGACATCAGACATCACTTCATCCAAAAAAACATTGAAAAGAAAGATATTTTTGAGGATTATATCAGGACAGTATATCAGCTAGCAGACATATTCACCAAACCTCTAGCAGAAAGCAGATTTAAAGAGCTCTGCCTTAAGCTTGGTTTATTGAAATTAGATGAAGTTGTGGAAGAATGAGTCCAAGCTCTCATTTTGTTCTTGGATTTCTTGGAGATGATGCGGAATAAGGTGTGTAGCTCACACTCTCCAGCAAATTGCGGAAATTTATAGTCGGATTGCTGAGTCCCAATCCTCAGTAGATTCAACCACTAGTTACTGAAGATTATTTTTCAACATACATGATAAGTGAATGCTGAGTCCCAGCTCTCAGCATATGGAGAAGACCGTTGAATCATTCTTGGGAAATTTATCAGATATGGGGAATCAAAATCGGGATATCTCAACCGACAAAATAGTTACAAACCTCATTAATGGAGTAAATTAATGAGGAGATGATCATTACCAAAGATTTCGCTCAAGGCTCGAGACGATTCAATTTTGGAAATAGCATCTTGAATGGCCACGTGTAAAGTATTGTCGAAATCGTCGATTCCCAAGGCAGATGAGTTGATTGATCAAAAAAATCTCAAGGATGTGTACGCCTATTTAAATGGATGTTCTTTCTCTTAGGATATCATAGACAAGCCTCTAAAAATCAAACCCGTTCCATGCCTTTCATCCTCTCTGATTAAACCCTGTTGCTCGAGAAAAACCAAAATGTCGTCCTTTACCATCTCACAAAAATACCTTCAAGATAGGTTCAAGAAACTTGACTTAGAAGTCTCTAAATTGAGAGGAAGAGTCGTAATATTCACAGAAATCACATCTAAGAAGATTCTCTCAATTCTCAGTTTACCGCTGATAATGGGATTTCTTATATTAGAACCCGATAGAGATAGGAGATCCATTATGTCAGGCCTTGACAACTTTATCCTAGGAGAAATATAAGTTTGTCAGGTGGGTCTAAGGATGGATAATCCTTAGTCACATGGTTTGGGAATACCTTTGGGTAAAGGTTCCAAAATTACTCCTTCCTCATCTCTTCTTCTAGGGTTGCAAAAACTAAAAAAATGGAGACCAAGAGGAGATGGAGGAAAGGCTTGTGGATGGAGTAGATGCAACTCAAATGCATCTGCTTGGCACCCAGGGCTAAGTGCGAGCATGCATGTGTTGCAGATGTTACCCATCCCACTAAGTAGGAAACATCTGTAGGCAGCAGGTGCTGATAAGAAGTGCGGACAAGGGCACCGACCTGGGCAGATGGTGAGATCTGCTAGCATCAGTCTTCCTATGCAAAGGCAGCTAAATTGTCCGCATGCTGACGAATGTAGAGATGTCTCCGAGGCAGAAAGAAGGAGATGAGGTGACAAGAGACATCTCTCAGCCAACAAGACATTGCGCGAGTGGGGAGACTTGCAACAATGAGCTTGGGGAGGAGACCGAGAAGGAGCAGATCTAGCAAAGGAATTATTTGGAGCAGTCTGAAGAAGAATTCATCATTGTAACATGTAGTATTATACTTTGCGAAGTGTAACTCTTGTAAATTAATGATATCAATAAAATATTATGCTCGTTTTGATGACAATACTCTGTTGTCTCAAAATAATGACTACCTAAAACAAAATGCTAGATCATTGCACTCCTTGTATAAATAGAATCCTATGTAAAATGCTTAATATTTTCGTTGGTTAAAAATTCAAATATGTAAAGGAAAATCAGAAGATAGGAATTCCAAAAGTTTCTCTCCAAAAACTAAGTCGGAAGCAGAGTGCTTGATGGTTGAAATGATAGATTTTTATCAAGAAAAAACTCTCTGCTGACTGTTGAGTACAAGCTCTCAGCAGATTCCCAATTACTACTGAGTCCGAGCTCTCAGTATAGACTCTTTGAACTTAAAAGATTTAAGGATTTTAAAAAGAGTCTGAAATTACTGCTGAATCCAAGCTTTCAACAGATATCCGGTGATAGTTGAGTCAAAGCTCTTAGCAAAGTGATATTGTTTGCTATATTCGGCATATTAGATAAAACTGGAAAGAAGGTTACTGAGTCCATGCTGTGAGTAACGAGACTCTTTGGCCTTTAAACGATTGGTTAATATACTGGAAATCATAAATGTTGTATGTTAATCTCCTGTCTGAATTAACAAACATGTGTCGCAAACGCAATTATCCTCTTATCTCGTTGATAGGGAGATCATACAGTGTGTAGTAGATTACGGAAGATCGTATGGAAAGTTTGACCTAGCGAGATATAAATTGTTATCACAGCTGAGACAGATCCAGGATAAACTGTCGGTGTAGGTTGCAGCATATGCAGTAATAAGCATCTTATCTTGGATAGCTTGGTATGCTGGTGTGGGGCACACATTGTTAAGGACCGAAGTTGAGATCGATTCTTTTATCTGACATTAAAAGAATCTAGATCTCTATGGCTTGATGAGATCCTAAACCTAAATGAAGGTACAGAAGTATATGCATAATGTGTATCACTTTGAGTTGCAGTGAAAGGATCTAGTTGAGCCAGTATAACTGTATCTTGGGTGATAGCATTTTGTGTATGACTGTCCGGTACTGGAACTAGGTAACCACTTCCAATATAGGATGGTGACATTCCCTGAGCAGCTCAAAAGGTTCGTTATGCTAAAGTCCTGTAGGCTGATTAAGTTCAAGCATAAGTGAAAAGGTTCGAGTGGATTGACTCAGGAATATAAGATGTTAATTAATTAAATAGCTTGTAGGAGCTTAAATTAATTAACGACTGTCTGTAACCTTAAATGTGGGGATAAACCGAGCCCATGAAACCCGTACCTCAAAATGTGGTAGCAAAAATATAGGACAGTATTGATTATCTGGTGGAATGAATAAATATTAATTAATTAATTATATTCTGGTTTGAATATGGGAATTAATTAATTGATAGGCCTTATTTGCTATTTGCATTCTGGTCCCTGGTCTGCCCGTGAAAACTCAGGCCCAATAGAAGTCTAAAATTTTCTTATAAATAAGCCTCAGTTTCTCAGATCACAACACACCACAAGATCATATGTTGCAGCACAGCAAACCAGTATTTTGGGAGCTGTGGTGATTGACTAGATCTGAGAAACAAGGAGGAATCTGCTTCTCAACTGGGTAAGGAATCCAAAGGGAATCTTCACTAGATATTCAGATTAGAGTTGGGATACAGATCAGAAGATCAGATCAGGAAGATCGTCTTCTTTCTTCTCTCCCTCTTGTTTTTCAAATATTATTATTTAATTTTCAAGATTTAATTCCTTTCACCTGTTAGGAATATATCTTTGTGCGCTGGAAAATAGATAAAGATCGAATCTTTGCGCACTCGTTCTTCAGGTTTCTACAATCCAGGTATTCCGCTTAAACCCCCTTATGCATAATCAATAGGAGCATGCTAGGATTATAATAGATATAACAATTTATTTTTGATATTCCAATTAACGATCTCGGCTAACGTATTTAGTGATTCAGTTCGCAAATCCCTTCAACTGATATCAGAGCCAAATTAATTAATTGGCTCTGTCAGGAAAGATAATATTGGCTATGATATGCATGATAATTATTATTGAATGAATGCATGCGTTATTGAATGTATGTTTTTGTGCTTTTGTTCCTCGTGGTTCTCGAGTTAATCCCGCCCTTTTATAAGAATTCATTTTTTACCCGCGAGATAAATATGTGGTTAGATTTAATTTTCAAATTGTATTAGGATGTTATTACTTGTAATTTTCAATTTAAATCTATAAAATAAAATGAAGAAAATGAAGAACACGAAGAACGAAGGGCCGCGCATGACGCACGACGGTGCCGGCACACGGCAGTAGGCCGTGCACGGCGGCGACGGCACGCAGCAGGCCACAGCGGCAGTGCAGCCGCTGTGAAACTCTAGGGTTTTCAGTGTGCGCACGCGCACGAAGGGCAGCAACCGCGCGGCCACGGCCGACCAGGCAGGTGCAGCGGCTCTGGGACAGCGACGCAGGGAGGCGGAGGTCTAGCCGAAACGGCGAGCAGTGGTGGTCTGGGCGCGAGGGCTACGCACGATACGGCGGAACCCTAGGTTTTTCATGAGCGCGCAGGAACCCTGCGTGACCGTGCGCGCACTCACCGGTGGCGGGCTCGTGCTTCTCGGGTAGCGTCAGTGGGGCAGGTGGTTGCGACGTGGCTCGGGGACGGAGAAGCCGGCCTGTAGGCGACGGCGCGGCTGCGACAGGCGCAAACCCTAGGGTTTACGGCGGCAGCCGGGGCACGTGTCCTCACCACACTGCACACATTTTTGGTGAGCCAAGGAGGCTAACGGTGGAGAAGAAGGTTACAGGCGTGGATGGGCAACGACGGTGCAGGACGGGGCAACGACAGGCAAGTGGGGCAATAGCAGGAGGAGACGGGGTCGTGGGCTATGATCGCGCGACATGCATGCGCGATTGTTGCACGATTTCGGCAGTCCTCCTGGCGGCGACGGGTCACCAGCGGCGGCGGGTCGTCGGCGGCGGCGGTTCACCAGTGGTGGCTTGTCGGGCCGAGTTCTCACGGGATATCGGGCTTGCAATGTGTGCCCAGGCCCGTAATTTGGTTAACTGGCCCAGTTGTCCAATTTTCTGATGTATCAAATCTTGGAGGCCCAATTTTCAGAAAATAAAATCAGATCATTGTCCAAGTACTGGGAGCCCAGTTGAAGATTTGTGAAATAATTCCAAATTGTAATAGATAGAATTGTTTCTTAATTTCGTATCATGAGGCCACGAGGACATTTTTTATTTGTTTTATTATTTTTCTTCGCATGATATATGTGTTTACATAAATTTCGTAGCATACAAGCATGTTGTAGATAATAGGAGCACGTATAATGCTTTTATTTACAGTTTTCAAAGCATGCTTATGTAATTATAATTGAATTTTAGCAATGTTATAATTATGGCTACATAAAATAATATGTCCAATTGAACCTTATGAATTTAAATTACTAAGAATATTTAATAAGACCTCCACAAAGCGATACTTTATCGGAAGTGGGTAATTCATTAGGTAAACGTCTACATGTGTAGCTTACTTAATTTATTATTCATAAGTTTTAATAGATAGGATTTCTTAAAACAAACATTTAATTCATGTGAGAAGTGGAGGCTCATGGGTAAACGTCTACATGTGTAGCTTGCGTATTTAGTTTTCATAAGTTCTCTAGGGATTGAATTAAATGAGACAGCCTTATTATAAGGGATCAGGGTGTGTCCTAGTAGATCCTTATATGGGAGGGTTGGCTTTAGTGGTATGCAAGCTTAGATATTGTCTAAAGTATAGCTCATTTGTGATGTCCCTGCTCAGTAGGATAATATGGTCTTAAGTTAGTGTCCAATTAATAATTCCATTTGTCTAAGGAACCCGGGCATGGATTGGAATTAAAGGACTGGAATTGAAAGATGCAGTCCGGTTAAGTGTTTTGTTGTAAACGTCCACATGTGTGGCTTGCAATAGTAATACTTAGGCAAATTGGAGGAAACATTAATATTGTTTTATCATAAGGTTTCAATATTTAATTATTTCAATTGTTTGTGACTATGTTTTAATTTCTGCTTTAATTTATTGTTTTCAGACATGTCTACAGCTCATATTGTAAACCTCTTAACATCAAACCCTTCAACCGGTCCGAATTTTCCTGAATGGAAATTTTGCCTGTTGGAAATACTCTGTATTGCAAAACATGCCTATGTGCTTTACATGGAACCACTGTCTCCTCAGTATTGGAATTGTTCTGGCTATGAGCGAGAATTCTATGAAAGATGGAAAACTTCTGATGAGTTTGCCCACTATCTCATCATGAGCAATCTGTCTAGAGAATTAAGGCCCAAGTACAAAAAATATCAAACTGCTGTTGAGATATGGAGGGACCTTGTGAAAGTATATGGGAAGGTGAGATGAACTATAAGTTATGATATTGTGAAAGACCTGGTTTGCAAGAAAATGACTGAGGGGAGTTCGTTGGCTATGCACTTCATCAATATGATGAAAATCATGACAAAGTACAGAAGGAGAGGTGGAGGAATCATTAAGCAGGGAGAAATAAACATTGTAATGCACTCTCTATTTGATTCTTATGATGATTTCATCAAATCTCTCGGTGCCAGGAGCGAGTTTCCTCTTCATGAGTTACTCAGGGCCTTGTTGCGAGAGGAATCTGTAGGGGTGGCAATTTTTTATCCGATCCGATAATCCGACACGAATCCGTACGATAACAACGGATACGAATTGAGGCTTATCGGATATGGATCTTTATATGATCAACACGATAAGGACACGAAAATTTCAGATCGGATTCGGATTGGATACGGATGGGATTGGATAATTCATTAAATGGATCAGATTGGATAATTATATCCGTTAATAAATTAATAAAAGTATTTATTTTTTTAAATATAATAATTAATTAATTGCTTTTGATATATTAATATAGATTTAGAGTTCTTTCAAAAACTCAAATCTCTTGGTTTTTCATTGGTCGTGCCCCATTTTATTAATTCACCACAATAAAAATGTATTTATTTATCTATTCTTTATATTTTTTAATATTTATTTTCTTCTACTATCAAAATTTAATAACTTTCTTTTTTTTTTCGCAACTTCATGTTTTCAATTAAGTTGTATCAACGGATTAACTAATTGGTGAGATCTTAAATTAATGCTGATGAAGGTATTGTAGATTCTCATTCATTGTCTCAACTCTTTCAATTTCACCATGATAGATTAATGGTATTTATTATAATTTATTTTATTTAATATAAATATTAAAATTTAAATTAATATTTTTCTCTCTCAAAATTGTAAGTGGATTATTGACGACTAAGGTAAAAGATTGATCAATATTTAGGAATGAGCATGTTTGACCACTAGAATTTGAATTTAAGACTTATCTATGTATCTTGAGATATTTGATTGAGGATTTTAATTTCAAATAAAGTTGCAGTTTTATTTATTTATCAAACGCATTATTTGAACAATCAAATATTAATATTTTGTATTATCTTATAAATTTTTTATTAGATTATAATTATGTTTATTGAAACGGATTCTTATTGAATTATAACAATTTAGATTCTTATCGGATCAGATACATAACGGATCATCCGGATAGGATACTTATTGGATCCTTAACGGATACGGATCAGATACGTGCGGATACGAATTTAAGCTTAACGGATCGGATACGGATACGAATTTTATTTTTCTTAACGGATCGGATACGGATTTGACCTTAACGGATCGGATCGATAATGGATTGACACGATAAGGATCTGATCCGCATGAATTGCGACCCCTAGGAATCTGACATGATAGCATTTGAGTTTGCTCCAATTTTGTCAGCTCTTGACAATGCAGTTTCTGAAACAAATGAAATGCTTAAAAGATTAGATGAAGTTGATCTAGAAGTAGCTATCACCAGGCCATGCAAACGCAAGCAAAGTGAAGTAGATTGTCTAGTGCCCAGCACGGGTAGACAAGGTACGTCATGTGTATTTATAACGGAAACATGTTTAGCATCAATTTCTACCCATTCTTGGGTAGTGGATACTAGAGCTACTGATCATGTTTGTTATACTTTGCAGGGGTTCAGGCCGATAAGGCAGCTGATGCATGAAGAGATTACCATCTTAATGGGCAGCGGAGAGCGAGTCTCAGTAGTAGCCATTGGAGATTCTACTTTATGCTTTGAAAACAATGTTTTGATTTTGAGAGATGTTTTATATGTTCCAGTTTTTCGGCGGAACTTAATTTCAGTTTCCAAGTTGTTTAGGGATGGATATTTAGTTATTTTTGATAGTGGAGTTTCTATCATTGGGAATAACGGTGTTATCTGTCGTGGCAAAATGATCGACTCTCTCTATATCATTGATTGTATGCATAAATCTTCCGTGAATGTTGCAAACTCATCTAATAATAATAACAATCATCTAAAGAGAAAGTTTTCTTTCGATGAGGATCAAACATATCTCTGGCACTTGAGACTAGGTCACAACAATCTAAAGAGGATTAAAAGATTAGCATGCGATGGGCTCTTGGATTCTTTTCAAGTAGTACCGCATATAATCTGTGAATCCTGTATAGAGGGAAAAATGACGATCAGGCCTTTTAAGACAAGTCAATCTCGAGCAGAGGATGTGTTAGAATTGATCCACTCTGACTTATGTGGACCAATGTCCACGCAAGCTCGTGGAGGTTATGAGTACTTCGCCACATTCATTGACGATTACTCAAGATTTGGATATGTCTATCTGCTTCGCTACAAGTCTAAATGCTTTGAGAAATTCAAAGAGTTTAAGACTGAGGTAGAAAAGAAGTTGGGCAAGACTATCAAAACACTACGATCGGATCGTGGTAGAGAATACCTCAGTAACGAGTTCTTGCAGTACCTGTCAGATAACGGGATTACATCCCAGTGGACTGCACCAGGAACCCCTCAACAAAACAGTGTAGCAGAAAGGAGAAATAGGACTGTTTTGGAAATGGTCAGGTCAATGGTGAGTTATGCAAGCTTGCCGATTTCGTTTTGGGGATATGCCTTGGAGACAGCGGCCTATTTGCTTAACCTTGTACCTTCTAAGTCAGTTCCTAAAACGCCTCTGGAACTCTGGTATGGGTGAAAGCCAAGTTTAAACAGAGTGAGGATTTGGGGTTGTCCAGCATATGTGCTGACAAAGGAACCTGATAAGTTAGATAGCAGGTGTAAGCTGATGCTGTTTGTAGGATATCCCAGGCAAACGAAAGGTGATTACTTTTATTGTCCTGATAATCAGAAAGTGGTTGTCAGTACCAACACAAGATTCTTGGAGGACGAATATGTAAGAAACCACAGATCCAAGAGTGAAATTATCCTCCATGAGCTTGAGGATAAGGAAGTGATTCCATCAGGAAAGCCCAATGTATTGGTAAAACCACCTATAATAGGTGAGGAAATACCAACACTGCCATCAATGAAAGGTATGGGACCAACGAGTACTGTGCCAACTACTGACACGGCTAAGATGCATCGTCGCAGTGGGAGGGTTGTCCACTAACCAGAAAGATACATGTTCATGGGAGAGACTTCTGACTTGATCCCGGAAAGCGGACTAGATGATATCCATCCCTAGATGTTTGACAAGGTAGTATCTGATAAAGATGCGGACAAATAGCTGATCGTCATGGATTCGGAAATAGAATCCATTACGGCTATGGATGTATACCAGAAAACTGATTTACCAGATGGCTATTGAGCCATAGGGTGCAAATGGGTATACAAAAGAAAGAAAGGAGCGAAAGGTGAAATTACAGCTTTCAAAGCAAGGCTGGCGGCGAAGGGTTATAGTCAGAAAGAAGGTGTAGACTATGACGAGACCTTCTCACCCGTAGCCATGCTTAAGTCCATTTGAATACTCCTAGTTATAGCAGCACCTATGGACCTAGAGATCTGGCAGATGGATGTCAAAACTGCGTTTCTCAACAGGTACCTTGAAGTAGGTCGGGATATCTATATGCAACAGCCAGAAGGTTATGTGCAGAAGGGCAAAGAACATTTGGTCTGGAAGCTCAAGAAGTCACTGTATGGACTTAAGCAAGCTTCACGGTCATGGAATCTACGTTTTGATGAAGTGATTAAATCCTATGGATTTTCACAATGTTCAAACGAGAGTTGCGTGTACCGTCTATGTGTCAGCGGAAACGTGGTGTTCCTTGCACTTTATGTAGATGATATTTTCTTATTTGGCGACAATATGGAAGTATTGTCGGGCATGAAGGGGTGGTTATCCGAACAGTTTCATATGAAGGACCTTGGGGAGACAGGATACATCCTATGGGTAAAAGTATTGTGGGAGTGCAATAAGAGGATGCTAACCTTGTCTCAAGCGTCATATGTGGATACTGTGATTGCCCGTTTCAGCATGCAAACTGCCAAGAGAGGTTTGTTACCCTTCAGACATGGCATACATCTTTCCAAGGATCAGTGTCCGGTGACACAAAGGGAGAAAGATGAGGTGAGAAACGTGTCGTATGCATCGGCCGTAGGGAGTCTCATGTATGTAATGCTATGCACGAGGCCAGATATCTGCTTTGCTATAGGCATGGTGGCAAGATATCAGTCTAACCCTAGACAGGCGCATTGGACTGCGGTAAAGCACATACTCAAATACTTGAAAAGGACTAGAGACTATTATCTCGTCCATCAGTGTGAGGAGTTGTGCCCTGTGGGATATAAGGATTCGGATTTCCAGGCAGACTAAGATGAAAAGAAGTCCACCTCTGGCTATGTGTTTACATTGGGAGGTGGGGCCACATCATGGAGGAGTGCAAAGCAGAAGTGCATTGGAGACTCCACCATGGAAGCGAGAGTATGTAGCAACTTCAGAAGCTTCGAAAAAAGCAGTATGGTTTCGAAACTTCCTTCTGGAGTTGGACGCGATTCCTAAGCTGCCCAAGACTATCACGGTATATTGTAATAATTCGGGAGCTGTGGCTAATTCAAAGAAACCGCAAACTCACAGAGCGACAAAACACATTGAAATGAGTACCATATTATTTGAGAAATCGTAGCAAGGGGTGATGTGTTAATAGAGAAGATTGATACAAACGATAATCTACCAAATCCATTCTCAAAAGCTCTGCCCCAGAAGGTCTACGAGATGCATGTGCGTAACCTAGGGCTGAGGGCAAAGCCAGCCACATAGAATGATTGATGTAATAGCTAGATTAGTTTAGACGCATTATACTCTTGAAAGCACCTGTATAACGAATTGAGAATAAGTGGGAGATTGATGGATTTATATACTGAAAGCATTATGATTGGTATATTATGTACTAGGTTGATTGGTTAATATACTGGGAATCATAAATGTTGTATGTTCATCTCCTGTCTGAATTAACAAACATGTGTCGGAAACGCAATTATCCTTTTATCTCGTCGATAGGGAGATCATACAGTGTGTAGTAGATCACGAAAGATCGTATGGATTGTTTGACCTAGCGAGATATATATAGTTATCACACCTGAGACAGTTCCAGGATAAACTGTCGGTGTAGGCTGTAGCATACGTAGTAATAAGCATCTTATAATATATGGCTCGGTATGCTGGTGTGGGGCACGCATTTAAAAACACCTAAGTGGAGATCGATTATTTTATCTGACATTAAAAGAATCTAGATCTCTATGGCTTGATGAGATCCTAAACCTAAATGAAGGTACAAAAGTATATGTAGAATGTGTATCACTTTGAGTTGCAGTGAAAGGCTATAGTTGAGCCTGTATATCTGTATCTTGGGTGATAACATTCAGTGTATGACTGTCTGGTCCTGGAACTAGGTAACGACATCCAGTATAGGACATTCCCTGAGCAGCTCAAAAGGTTCTTTATGCTAAAGTCCTACAGGCTAATTAAGTTCAAGCATAAGTGAAAAGGTTTGAGTGGATTGACTCAGGAATATAAGATGTTAATTAATTAAATAGCTTGTCGGAGCTTAAATTAATTAACGACTGTCTATAACCTTAAATGTGGGGATAAACCGAGCCCATGCAACCCGTACCTCAAAATGTGGTAGCAAATAGGTAGGACAATATTGATTCTCTGTTGGAATGAATCAATATTAATTAATTAATTATATTCTGGTTTGAATATGGAAATTAATTACTTGATAGGTCTTATTTCTTATTTGCATTCTGGTCCCTGGTCTGGCCCATGAAAACTCAGGCCAAATAGAAGTCTAGAATTTTCTTATAAATAGGCCTCAGTTTCTCAGATCACAACACACCACAAGATCATATGTTGCAGCACAGCAAACCAGTATTTTGGGAGCTGTGGTGATAGACTAGATCTGAGAAATGAGAAGGAAATTCTGCTTCTCAATTGGGCAAGGAATCCGAAGAGAATCTTCACTAGATATTCGGATTAGAGTTGGGATACAGATCAGAAGATCAGATCAGGAGGATCGTCTTCTTTCTTCACTCCCTCTTGTTTTTCGAATATTATTATTTAATTTTTAAGACTTAATTATTTTCATCTATTAGGAATATATCTTTGTGCGCGGGAAAATAGATCAAGATCAAATCTCTGCACACTTGTTCTTCAGGTTTCTACAATTCAGGTATTCCGCATAAACCCCCTTATGCATAATCAATAGGAGCATGCTAGGATTATCATAGGCATAGCAATTTATTTTTTATATTCCAATTAAAGATCTCGGCTAACAGATTTAGTGATTCAGTTCACGAATCCCTTCACTATAGTATTCAACCGTGGGACGTAAAGCGAACCGTCAACCACAGCGCAACCGTTGATTCATCGAGATCAGAAGGGAGATCCAACCGCTCACACGAATTTTATTGCTCACAATCGTATAAAGGAAGATTGGTCTGGGATTTCTAAACCCTATAACTCCCTATACTTCTGATTTCGAATTTTTCTTCGATTCTATATCTCTTTGAGTTCAGAAAAATTATCAATGGTGGAATCATCTAACCATTCCAATCCCCCTACCAAATCCTCCGAAAGGCCATGAATACCTAAAGAACCTGAACAATTCCAGCCAACGTTCACAGTGTATTCAAGAAGGAGCAGATTGATGAATCAATCTCTTACTATCGCTTGGTGGCCATTTCTCACAGTAATGCACCAGGCAAACTCACCATTGAACAGAGGAGGGCGGCTCAAGTAAAAAACGAAAAGATACTCTACAAGCCATTTTTCAGAAAACACTAATGCGATAGACTCATCAGAAAATCTGATCGAGAAGTCCTTCTGAAATACTTGTTTGCAAAACCCCTCAAGTTCCGGGCACACATAGTTGTGGAGTTCTTTGCCTGTGCCTTGATTGATGAAAGTGAGAAATTCTTCAGCACGAGTGTCTTGGGCACGAAGATAGTATTGAGCCCAGAGGTGTTAATAGAGAAGTATGGCTTGCGAGCAGAAGGAAAATATGTTGCCAACTACAAAATCAATGATCAAGAAGAGATGCAGAAGCGATGGCAGAGGTGGAAGACAAACACAATCGCAGACGAATGGAAATCATTCGCACCATTGAAATCACTGGAAGAACCTATGAAAAGCCTAGCACAAATTGTGATAAAGATGTCGGTAGGCGAGGTTGGTTCACTTTCAGAACTATGTGCCAAGAAGTTTGTTGTGATGATGGCGATTGATGATCAAGTTCATGGAAATTGGGCGAAGTTCATCTAAACCAAGTAGCTGGCGCACGTTTACAAAAACAAGAATATCAAGACAGATCATACGTTCACCCAGGATGTGGGTTTTGGACTCAAGATAACCCATTTTCTTGAGGGAATTATACCCAAGGGGAAGCGCTGCCATGGTGAAGATCCGATACCTACCGACTACATACCGCCCACCAAGAAGCAACAACGAGCAAAGGACTTCAAAGAGCCACTTGTTCCAAAAGGAAAGAGCAATGTCGACCCCAAAGAACAGGTCTCAGATGAGGAAGAGCCCTACCAAGGAAGAGCTATTATGTCAACTGCTATTCCACTTACTAAGGAGGAAATTGAAAGAGAATGAAGGCAAGCAGACCAGGATGCTCTGTTCGTGGAATATGAGAGCCTGGTAGACATCACACAGCTGGACCCCTTGATGCCACCCATTGCGAAGAAGAAGAGCAGGCAGAAGAGCCCTCAGCAGAGGAAGAGAAAGCCAACAGGTGATGAAGACAAGGATAAGAAGAAGGGAAGAAATGTTCGCTTCCAATGATGAACAGTCTAGATTACTGTTCAGATAGTAGACACTTCACTACCAATTCCAGTTGTTGCCAAGGATGCAGATGAAGTGCCTATCAAGTCAACCTCCAAAGACACGAAGAGAAAGCTAGAGTTCTCTGGAGTGGAGCAGGCATGGAAGAAGAGGCGACAGGAGAAAGCTTTGAAGAAGGCATGTGCGCAAAAGGATTTTGACAAAGCTATGCTGAAGATGACTCTTGAGCAAAGGGATGCTAATTTTGAGCGAGTCAAAGCTGCTAACGATGAGCGCAATGCCATGGTACAAGTCGGTGATCAACCAGGACTTATCACCAAGAAAGATATTGAGAAGGCACAAATTTCAAAAGGCAATGCTAAGGTCACAAATGCCGAAGAAAGGATTGTAAATCCAGATGCCATGACGGATGTTGAATTTGACAAATGGCAAAGGAAGGAGCATTCATGGATTTACAAGAAGTGGTGTCAGGATTATTCGAAGAATCAATGATGCAGCAGACTCCTGCACAAGGAGGAAGGAGCTCTATCACTCTGACTGTTCATCCCGTCACTGCGCAAAAGGGAAGTGATGATACTAATGTTCATGTCCAAAAAGTTATTCAACAGGTTGCTACGCCAGGAGGTAGCAGTATTGTGAAAGGAAGTGAGGAACAGATTGTTGTGCAAGGTGGAAGCAGTTCTGTTGCTGAGAAGATAATTGAGGATGAACAACTGGCAGTGCAAAGAGGAAGCCATGTTGTTACAATTTTAGCAGAAAGTGATTTGGTGCAAGAGGAGAGCCAAATCCCTGCTGAGGAGAAAGAGAACAAGGCAGCAGAGAAGGATAATGCTGACCTTGAGATGATAACAAATGAAGGTACATCGATCACTGAGGTAATTGAATAGACAGCTGGCCAGCAGCCTAACTCAACAGCTGAAAGGGATGCTGCCAGGAAGGAAATTGCTCTGAAGGAAGCCATGAGGAACAAAGCCAATACCTCACTAGATGTTGAGACCCACGCGAGACTGCAGGTCAACCTTAGTGCGAGCGTGAGAGTACATAATGAGCAGTGTCTACGAGATCTGGGATTGGATCCAGGTACTATTCCCGAATGGAGACTAGGAGCATATCCCTTTTTGTTGCACAAGACCATCAAAATGCTGTTGCAGAGGAAAATTCTGATTCCCACAGTCTCGGGTATTTTGTTTAGCGTCATCCTGAGTGATAAAGAAGTGAATATGACAGGGAGGGCAGAAGATGTTGACGGGGTTTTAGTGCTTGCTGAAGGAAACTCAGTTTTCAGAGTAGAGATGTTGAGAGTACCAATGGAAGGACAACCTGACAGAAGGTTTAAGGCGAAAATGATTGCTAAATGGTTCCCTCCAGTCACTGTGAAGGATGATAAGAATGATGACCTCATCTCGTGAACGAAAGAAATTTGTGAATTCATTGAAGCCCAAGTTGCTGATGATCCTGAGACCACCTATGCTGTTGAATTCTTGGACGGGTCTCGTGATCTTGAATGGCTGAAGATAGAGTTCCAGAGGTGGAGATTCTTTTATTACGCCACCCACGAACTACATTATGAAGATCGAGCAATCATGATGGCAGGAATGGGTTTGAGTTACTGGAAAAGTGAAGAAGAATGGGCAGATGATTGGATGGATCAGATATCTAGGCGACAGTACTTTGAGAAGCAAGTAGCTGCCAGACTGCGAAAGATCAAGGCACACCAAGCACTCACAGGAGATTGCTCACTCCCTGCATCTGAGTATGCCATTGTCAATTCACCTCCGCTCACTCATGAGTTCAAATCCCCTGCAACAAGATGACAGATGGTTGTTGCTGCTGAGTTGCAAGCCAGACTAGCAGAAGAGCAAGCCACACGAAAGAAAGCAAAAGATCACCAAAAGATGATGAAGTTTAAGGAGAGGATACTCACAATATTGGCCAATATCCCATCTCGGGTGGATATCTTTAGGCCTCCATCTCCAGTTACTGATGAAAAAGATCGTGTTCAGGAAAACGAACCAATACCAGCAGAAGAAGTTTATCCAACTGCTGCTCCATCTCAGGTGCTGACAATCACTACTAATATACCTACTACCTCTAACCAAATGGTGATATCCATGGAGCCCCCAGTATTAACAATTGAGCCTTTGAGCTCCACTACCCATAACAGGGACCTCCAGAGATTCATTCATGCCGTGGTAGCAAGGAGTATCGGAGAGCAGGTTGTGCCGATCGTGCGAGCTGAAGCACAAACCCAAGTGGTTGAGGCCAAGGAGGAACTTCACCGTGCGCTGCATGACAACTTTGAGATCTTCTCCACCGACCTTTTGGCTGCAATCAAAGAGGGGGAAGAGAAGAGATTGACAGAAGAAGCAGAGCGGTGAAAAGAAGAAGAAGAGAGACTGAAGAATTGAGGAGACATCAAGTAGAGGAAGAGAAGGAGGAAGAGAGGAAGAAAGAAGAAAAAGAGAGAATCAGAAGAGAAGAAAGAGAAGCTCTCGTGGATTATTTCATGAAGGTTACAACCAAGACCCTCATAAATCTAAAGAAATCCATCGGCTCCTCAAGTGCCAGAGATGCTAATTTGGGCTCCTCAACAACCAAGAAGTAATCCTTCCAAGTCTCACAAGTGTTCGGGTAAAACTGTTTTTAAAATTTGGGTAGATGATTCATGTATCTCACTACGAGATTTTAAATGGAAACTAACCTAGGTTGCAGACAACACCTCATTGTCCAATGCTGAGTTAATTTCCATAGCTGAACTTATTCAACTAGTGTAATCAGCAAAATTACTTCGATTATTGAGTGTGTGATATGTTCTTGTATGTTGCTCTATATTTGTGTGTGAATGTGCTATGTGTTTATCTGATTGATGATTTTAAAGCCATTTACCTGAATAAAAAATTTTAATCGAGCAATACCTTTGTTATTTTGAGGGGAAAATTTAGGATTCATATTGAGTCTAAGAGAGTTGATATGTTGAGAATATAGTTGATAGGAATACTTTGTAATCTCAGTAATCATATTTGCCATGATTAGTTATTGTTAAAGCTTAGATTCGAGGCTTTGATTGCACGAAAAAAGTGGGAAATTGTTAGGAATATTGTTAGATATATTATAATCCCTTTGTTTTAATTGTATGTATATTAGTTTTGGTGCATCAAAGCTCAAGTTAATCTAGTTTCTAGAAACTTAGTATCGAGTCGAACTGTAAAAGTCCTGTATAGGATTACTCAAGTTGTAATTGAACTAGAATAGAAGATCGAAGAATGCTGGAAGAATCAGCATAATTAAATATTGTTGAAGACACTGGTAAAAGGCTAGCAAACTCAGAAGAATGTTGGACATGCCTACAAGAGTGTTGAAGGATTGTTGCAAAAGTATTGCTGAAATCTTAACAAGACTGCTGAGATATCAGCATACCTCCAACTGCCAGCAAACACACAAAACAATCAACACACAATACGAAGTCATGAATCAAAAGGATCCAAATAACAAGGAAACCAGACAAATCAGAGCAAAGGATAATCAATAGACATAAGGAAGGTTTTCAGGTTCAAACTGAAATATCCGTTCTGACAAAGACGGCTAAAATGTGGAGATCGCCAATCAGAGAGAAGGGAGACTTGATGAGTCGCTGCGCTTTGCAGAAAATGAAGAATGGAGATTGGCGAGCAGACCTTCTGAGTCTAACGGATAAGATTCAAACAATCGTTTGAATCTTCACCTATAAATAGGTTTTGCCAAAGAGAGATTTAGAGGTTTGCGAAAATTCTACAACAGAGAAAACAAAAGATATCTAAACACTTTCAATACATACGCGAACTCGCATCCGATCTTGTACTTGATCGAAGCTTTACATAAGCTTTCATACTCGAAGCTCGAGACCTTTGAAGTCTCTTCTTAGGTTATCACTGGGATTCTTTCTTCTTTCTAGCCTAGAAAGAATCTAGAAGTTACCTTGCTCTGCAAGCATGATTATCACGGGCTACTGCTAAAACACGGAAAGGTTCTGGGAAGAACTATAAAACTCCAAACAGGTCGACGTCTTAGAAGAAGGGAGGTTTGTCCACACTCTAACGAGTGTCAAAAGTGAAGATTAAAGACCGAGGTACTTGAAAGTGCGCGCTGACCAGACGGAGGAGCTGCTCAATGTTAGAGATCAAGCCTGACCTTGTAATCAATCTATAGTGTATTTTCAGTCAGGAGGACTGAAGAGTGGACGTAGAACAATTGTTCGAACCACCATAAACCTCGTGTTCATTAACTACTTTCATTTCATTACGTTGCATATTGTGTGCTTTGAAACTCAACACACCAAGTGTTGAAGTATAATCTGCAATAAATCTACCAAAAACTCGAGCTTAAACACATTTGATAAACACTTGCTAAGTCGTTACCTTAGCAAGATAAGTGCAGGATATTATTAAAAATTTCGCTGCATATACAAACACTCTGATCAGGGACCAACAAAAATTCAAAATAAATTTAATAGTTTGGGCATTTGTTTAGGAAAATATATATGTTGGTCCGAAGATCAGAGTGATTGTACACCTAGCCGAAAATTTTAATACAGAAACTTGCATTTCACAAACTAGTAGTTACTCACCAGTTTGTGTCTCAGAAAAATTAATGTTAGCGAGATTGATATTAGTTCAGGTTTCAGATATACTTCGAAACTTAGATAATATTGAGTTTTATAGAGGTTCTGATGAGAATCAAGGTGACCCAAAATTGAAGAATTTAATTAAGTCATTTGGTCTTAATTAAATTATTGAAGGGTCCAAAATTAAAGAATTTAATTAAGTGATCTAGACTTAATTAAATTATTGAAATTGCAATTTATGAAAGATAAGGTTTTATCAAGATATCATTGAAGATAAGAGAAGATTTTATTTGTTTGGATATATCTTGACAAGATTAAATATTTATTTGGTTTGATTTTTAGCAGGATTTGATTTCATTTCCTAGTATAAATAGGATTTGGTCTGATTTCCTTATTTGATTAGGATTACATTTGATTTTTCTATATATATATATATATATATGGATTGGATCCAGTGATAAAAATTCCTCCTGTGATAAAATGATAAAGCCGCTTGACTAGATTAACAATGTTGCTTGATTGTGGTCTAGTTGTTGCTAGATTGTATTTCAGTTGTTGCTTCATCATTTATTTGTTGATTGCGTTTTAATTGTTGTTTGATTAAATATCACCCATTGATTTAATTAGATCTAATTGATGAGATTCATTCTTATTTTTAATATACTTATTTATTATCATATGATCCCATCTCTCCCTCTCTATATGATAATAAATAAGTATATTAAAAATAAGAATGAATCTCATTCATTAGATATAATTAAATCAATAGCTGATATTTAATCAAACAACAATTAAAACTCAATCAAGCAACAAATGATTAAGCAACAACTCAAATACAATCAAACAACATTGTAATCAAGCAATAACTATACCACAATCAAGCAACATTGTAAAGCTAATCAAGCGGCTTTATCATTTTATCACGGGGGGAATTTTTATCACCGGATCTAATTCATATATATATATATATATCCTTTGATCAATTTGGAGAATTATCAACATGAACATTCCTTCATTTCAATGAGTATATGATCCTGAGATATATCTTGATTGGGAGAGTAATATTGAGCTTAAATTTAAATGTTATAAAATTTATGGACGTGAGAAAGTCAAGTCAGCAACGATGTGTTTTCTGATTATGATCTTATTTGGTGGGATCAATTGATGATTAAAATAGAGAGGAATCGAGAGCGGCCTATCATGACTTGGGAAGAGATTAAGGTAGTAATGAGAAAACATTTTATATGTAATTACTACTACCGACAATTATGTTATAAGTTGCAAGATTTGAGGCAAGGTTCTAAAAGTTTGGAAAACTACTACAGAGAAATGGATGAAGCAATAATTCGAGCCAATATCATTGAGAATACAGAGCAACTATGGAAAGATCTTTGGCTGGATTAAATTGGGAAGTCCGAGAAAGGGTAGAGGAGCTACAACCTTATGAGCACTTGCATTACATGGTCTTTATAACCATCAACATTGGGGATAAATTAAAGAGTGTTGGGAAATTATTCCTAAAATCTCCCTTAGGATTTATTTGTAAAAAGGTTTTGTTGAATCAAACATTAGCATTTGGTCGATCATTTGCTGAATTCTAGATAGACTAGCATACCGTGTAATGTCCTGTATAGGTCATATATTTAGTTGTAATAGATTAGTCTGCTAGAATATCTCCTAGCAGATACCGAAGGACGGCGTTTGCTAGAAGTCATACGCTAGCAGAATGCTAAGGCTTTAGCATTTGCTAACACTCAGCAAACCCTGAAAGATGCTAGCAGAATAGACGTCAAAGGATCGAGTGTCAGCGGAAGCTTTCAGCAGCCAAATAGATGGTAGCAGATCGCTAAGGAACATTAGCAGAGCAAGAGTGTCAAAAGCTGAAGCCATACTGCCGTTCTGACAAAAGCACACACAAAGGATGAGACTTTCTCGAAGTAGTTCGGAAAGTACAGGTCCTCGCAAAAAGCAACTGATCAAGTCAAATCACACTCGGACAAAGGAGCTGTTGTGTCTAATGGATATGGAGATTCAAGATTTGAATCTCCATCTATAAAAGGCAGGTCCAAAAGTGAGAATCGACTACTACTACTGCTTAAAATCACAACCGACTTTAAGGGATTCCTTAACTTCGGTTGAGAATCTTCAATCATTGGGAAAACTTCCATCCTAGGAAGATCCAACAGTCATTCCTAAAAAGGATTGACTCCGACGGGCTTCTTGCCGCATTCCTGAATAGTTTCGAGGCAAACTATAAAAGCCTCATTAACAGCGAAGGACAAGTTTCACAAAGGTTCCACCCTTGACTTGACCGTAGCTGTGTCTTGAAAAGTACGAATCATCGGAGTATAGCTTTGTTGTGGCCGGTCCGAAAGTTCGCCGCCTACTACAAGTGTTTGGCAATTCCTTGTACTTTCGTATACTTTTCTAGTGGAAATCTTAGCGTTTCGGCTAAGGAGTGGACGTAGATCTATTTGGATCGAACCACTATAAAATACTGTGTTCATCTACTATTTTATTAATAACTGTTCAAACTGATTTAAAACCTAGCAACAGAGTTGCTAGCGTATATCTGAGAAGAAACATATAACATATCTTGAGCTTAAATATTCCTTAAACAAAGATAAGTGTAAGTGACGTATATTTATTCTGCTGCATTTTGTGTTTACGCTTAAGCACGACGACTCTGATATTTGAGGACCAATAAGTGGTATCAGAGCAGGAGGTTGAAAAACCGACTGCTTCTGAGTCGCTTTGAGACCTGATCTATCTTTTCCTTGCACTTTTATGCTTGTTTCATCTATCTAGCTCAGGAAACTATTCAAGGAGCAAACATAATGTTGAATCATTCAATTGGAAAGTACCACAGGGAGAACTTTACATCATGGAAGAAGCTTGCTCTCATACAGCTTCAGAGCATACATCTCGAGATGGCGGATGTACTTGTAAGAGGTCCTATTAGAATTATGAAAGCTAACACTTTTATAGGACATGATCCTGCTGAAGATGTTGCTGAAGGAGAGGAACCAAGGGCTCCAAGACCCCCAAGACCTCAAATGATTCCTAAACCTTTTGAGGAGTACACAAGTGAGGATAAGAAGAGAACTCAATTAGAGCATGTGGCAAAGAAATTGTTCCTTGATTCCCTACCAAAGCTGATGGCGGACAAAGCTCTTGAGCTTGATACCGCCAAGGAAATGTGGGATTATGTGTGCGAGTCCTCCCAGGAGATAGACCAAATGAAACGCAACAAGCTACAGGTAGCTGTAGATAAATGCGAATCTTTCTCCATGTTTGCAGGTGAATCCATACAAGCTATGGAGGAACGCTTCAACACTATAATTGGGGAGCATAGTAATCTTGGAAAGAAGTATGAGAATGGAGAAATGAACCACAAGATCATTTCCAAGTTGTATCCTAGAGATGACTGGTTTGTCAAAATGACTAGTCTGAGTGAAAAAGACCTCAGCAAAATGACTACATCCGAGGTATTCGCTCAACTCAAAACTTATGAATTTATAATACAACAATCGAAAAAGAATGAAGCAGCTATAGCACAAGCGTCATCTACGTCCGCTGCTGGCTCTGAGGATATAACATACTTTGCTAAGAAAGATTTCAACAAGTTTAAGATGAAGAAGCCCTACCATAACCAAGAAAGGTCTGCTCCAGCAACACCAACAAAGGAGGTTACTACAACCTCAGGTTCCCAGCCTGTCGATCTAAAGATCAGCGAGCTGGAAGAGCAAATGAAAAGGCTTCAGAAGTTGCTGATGGAGGCTAAGACCGAGAAAGAAACCAAGGAAACTCAGCCGTCATCCTCATATGCCCGCTCAGCAGAGCGAAAGCCCAGGACTTGCTTTGAGTGGCTCTCCTGACCACCTGAAGCATGAATGTCCGAAAGTAAGTAAAGAAGAGAGAGAGCGCTTAAAGCAAAGGTTTGAAAGACGTGCTGTTAAAGCAGTCAAAAGGGCGCTCTTGACAAGAACAGAAGCTCAGGATATTCCTGAAAATGATGAGGAATACTATCTCTCTTCTGAGGAAGACGATGAGGAGGCCATGCTAGTTCTGATGGCAAACATTGTGGATGATCAATTTGCTGATGCGGACGCAGAACAGAATGCTGAAACGGCTCTAACAGTCGATGACAACGAGGTACTTTCAGTAAGAATTCCTAGTTTTGCAACTATAGAGGAATCAGAGGAATTCACCTTAGATTCTGAGGAAGACTGTCTCACGAAACTAAGTGTAGAATTCTCGAAAATGTGTGAGATTAAAAATGCAATCATTGGGGAGAACGCCTCGCTAAAACTTTTAATTACAAATTTGACCGAGGAAGTCGAAAGACTGAGGTCTGAAAGTGAGGATTTTTCAAAGCTTAAAGCAAATTTCTCCGAATTGTCAAAAAAATTTCATAATCTTGAAAAGGAGAACCTTACTTTGAAAAACAAACCCCAAGAAAGGTGCATTTGACATTATACATCCAGCAAGGCAGTACTCAATGCCATTGTAAGCCAACAGAGAAATCACAATGATCGCTCTGGTTTGGGCCTTGGATATTCGGAAAAAGCAACTACTTCTAAGGAGAAACCAATTCTATTTGTTTCTGCTGGAATGATAAATGCTGACAAAGAGAAAGGAATTGTCGTTGCTGAATCATCCAATGCTAAGCCAATTGTTGAGCAAAAGAATGGACGTTCACAGAATATGCCTGTAGGATCTCAGCAGAGGTCTCCCGCAGAGACTGCTAAGTATTCGTCTGCTAGACCTCACCAGAGGCCTAAGTCAGAGTCTGCTAAACATACAACTCATGGACCTCAGCAGAGGAACCCAAATTTGAATAATGTGCATGAATCTGCTAAGCCTCAGAAGAGGAACAATAGAACGAATACTAAGTATGTGTCAGCTGGACCTCAGCGAAATCCGAGAGCATATACTAAACCGTATTCAGCAAGACCAAGGTATGTTGAGCGTTATGTTCCAAACGCAAGGACAGCTTAACCTACCTTTCACCACAGAAAGTAATATCATTACAATGCTGTGAAGCCAATATATCAGGAAAACACGCTACATAGGAGGAACACCTATGTGTAAGGCCCGTGCCCAATCCATTTGTATTTTCAAGGGCGAGGAAGGCCAAGCACACCACTGCACCGAGATATAAACATGTCAAACACGTTAAGC
>JAPKLW010001169.1:109460-122115 GCA_026898455.1 Plectranthus barbatus | reverse complement strand
ATTAATGGCAATTAATATTGCCCGTCGTAGACTCAAACCCTACAACTAGCTGGTTCCGAAAGACACCAAAAATGGAGTTTACATAGGCATCACTCGAACGAATGAAGTACCGAATATGTTCCCTCTGAAAAGCGTGTGGAGTAAGGCATACGAATTTGCCTAGCCCGCTGGCATGGAGACTAGTCATCGTTGTCTCAGCCACCTGGTAATCAGCTTCATACTCTGCATAAAGACCAGAATCACACAGGATTCTGTTCCTTGGTACATAGAGAGCATGGGCCTGTGCCATGATTTCTGGAGAAAAGATTTTTGCTTGTTTGAGGAAATGAGAAGGGAAAGCAGAGTAAGTCAGAAGGTGTATCAAGAAAAATCTCAAGACCATGCTATTTATAGAATCATTTCTGTCTACTGTTTATCTCCGAATACGACCAGTCGCTCTGAGAGAACAGTAATCTCATAAAGTGAAGGTCAAATCGGAGATAATTACGTTCAAGCATGAACCAGAGATGAAGAGAGATGAATTTTATATATCGGAGATATAGAGAGTATTGGAAATACGTGGAATCTCTTGACCGATTATAATCATTATCCGACGTCAGAAATTCTCACTGATAAGATTGCTCACCTAATGCTGAGATTTCCGGCTGCTGAAGCTTTCACTCAGACGCGGGAGATTTTTGAATTTCTTTAGAGGTGCATTTAATGTGCACAGACGGCGGCGACAAATTAGATCGTGCCACGTCATCGGCACTCAAGTTCTGGAGAACGTGCGTACTCGCACGACTTGACCCTTCCACCCCAGCCGTTGATTGAATTTAGAAGGGGATCCATCTCTACCGTTGGATTAAATTTATCTTCCGAACCCTCTCATCTCTCCGCAAGACGCGATTCAAATCCCTAACCCTCTAAAACCTCTCTCATTTTTTTCTTCAAACCCTCTCTGAAATTTCTTACTCACTCAAAATCCCCAACCATGGCAACCAACCCCAACTCTCCAAATACCCAAAATCCAGAACCAAGTGATACCACTCATCCTGAATCATCTCATACAGAAAACCCAGATAACCTACTCAAACCTCCCACCTTCATTTTTTCGCCCCCTACAGATTCGCCGCTGCATGTTCTACATGCACCCAACTTCACCGGAATCATGAAGAAGGAAGACATTGATGAGTCAGTTCCATACAACAGATTGGTGGTTTTGGCTCGAAAAAAGGAGTTATCCAGCCATACGACAGAGCAGAGGCGTCTGGCACAAATCATGAAAGACAGAATCCTTTATATGCCTCTCGCCGTCAAACACATTCCAAAGAGGATTTTGGATCTACTCAACATCAAATTACTGGTAAAATACCTTTCTGCTGAGCCTGATCGCTTTCACCCACACATGGTTTCAGAATTTTATGCTAGGGCAGTTATGAATGATGATCAGAAATCGTTCAAGACTTGCGTATATGGAAATTTTGTGGAAGTAAGTGCTGGTTTACTCTCGAGGACGTTTGGGCTTCGAAACTATGGGGCAAAGATCTCTCAATACAAGGTCAATGATCTTGTTGAGATGGAGAAACGCTAGAATCTATGGAAGAAACCAGGGGAGCTAAAAGACAAGAAAGGGCAGGTGATTACCTTTAAAGTTGCTACACCGATTAACACTATGTCTGATGAGTACAAGCTCCTTGCGGAGATCGTAATCAAGATGCTCCAATGTGACGCCAGTTCCTACTCAGAACTCTCTGCCAAGAAGTATGCCGTTATGATGGCATTGAATGACAATATTAAGGGAAATTGGGCATAATTCTTCTTTGAGCGATGGGCTGAACATGCTCGGAAGAATGACCATATAGCAGTAGATGGAACGTTCTCTTCGAACGTGAATTTTGGGCTGAAGATCAGCAAATACTTGGAAATGTTGTTCACCAATACAGGAGTGGATCGTGGTGTAAGTCTGCTTCCTACAGACTACATCCCAGCGATGAGGAAAGAGCCCAAACCTGTAAATACCAGGAATCCTCGAATGTTGACAGGGAAATCTAATGTGGACAAAGACAAACCCACATCCCCTGAAGAGCCAGATGCAGCAACAACGGCAGTTCAAATATTACAGCCGGCTATTCCAATGTCTGCTAAAGAGATTGCTCTACTTCAGACGAATGCTGAGACAGAGCATTGCTTCAGGAATCTTGAAGAGATTGAGAAATTGGGCAATTTACCAGCAGATCAGATCAATGAGATCATGACTGCGAAGGAAGCCGAACAACCGCCACTTGTTCTTGGAGCTATGGCTATGGCAATTCCAACGAAGAAGAGATCGAACATCACCTCTCCTGCACAGAAAGCAAAGAAGAAAACCAGGAGAAAGCTGATTCTAACTTCAGAGCAGGAAGAAGTAGAAAAAGCAGAAGCAGAGAAGAAAGCTGCTGAAGTCGCAGCAAAGAAGAAAATTGTTGAAACCACGGCAGAACAGAAGGGTACCAACATCCCAGCAGAAGAAGTTGCTGAAGATAATCCAGATCACATCCCTCTGTCGTCCAGATGCATGAAAGAGCGCCTTCAAGGAGTGAGAGAAAGAAAGAGAAAGCGTAATACTCAAAGACGAGAGCTTGAAAAGAGGCAATACCAGAAGTTTATCACAGAAATGACGTTCGAAGGAAGGGATAAAGAATTCGAACGAATCAAGACAGCCGCTGAAGAATTTAAAGCTCAGAAGAAAGCCGCTCAACTATTAGAAGAGGCATTTATGGAAGGAAATGCCGCTAAGAAAGGGAAAGGCATCAAAGATGGAAGGATCACTGTTTCAATTCCCTCTGTTGACAAAGAAGGAGCAATCATAGCTGAGCAAGATGCTATGACAGACGAAGAGCTTGTGGAAGCAATTTAATTCGGCAAATTTGCTAGAGTGGAATCGATTGTGGACTTAGAAAGCAGTTCCGATGAAGAACATTTTAGACGAGAGTCACCCAGATGACTTCTGGGGAATCCGGACGCAGGTCCTTCTAGAGTCGAAAGAGAGTCAGATGACAAGAAGGAAGTGGTGCTAGGGATGACTCTGTTGAGCAGATCGAACACATGAAGGAGCACTCATTTGTTGAGCACGAAGTCTGCCACTCACAGGTTGCTATAGAGGAATCGTCTGTTGGGAATGAGGACGCACATCCTGCTGAAGGTCCTCAAGCAGAAGTTCCTTCGGATGGTAGAATAGGTATCCATGAGAATTTCTCTGGAACCGATTCTGATGGAGAATCCACAGACGTATATGATGCAAGTTCTCTAAAGAAAATCTCCAAAGAATGCGGGGATCGACTTCGATTGTCCTTCATTAAAAGTCAGGTAAACTCTGAGTTTGAATTGCTTAGACAAAAACATTGAAAAATTCGTGACTTTGATGGTTGAGGAGGATGTCAAAGAAATCTTTACTGGAGTATTGGAGGAAGATACTTCCAATGGAAAGATATTGGGATACGAGTTCAGACGATGGAAGAAGTATGATTACATCTCTCGAGAACTTTGCATGGAGGAAAGAGAGATAATGATGGCATGGAAGGGTTTGGATTTCTGGAAGCGTGAGGAGATATGGGCAAACGAATGGATGGATCAATCCCCCTGTTCCAAACAGTATAGTGATAAGGCTATTATCGTCAGACTCCAGGCCATTAAAGCTCATCGGCTGACATCTTCTTCACATTCTCTGCCCAAGTCTACATTTGCTCCGGATGGGCCGTCTGACATGCATATTCAACTATCTAAGCGCCAAGCAGGAGCAGCAGCTGCATACAAGAAATGCTAAGCTGAACTTGTGAAGTTCGAAGAATCAAAATTACAAGCTCGGCTAGCTGCGATTCGTGAGGCAGAAGAGCGCAACGCTCGAAGGCTTGAGGTTGTTGCATACCAAAATAGAGAAGCAGATTTGCAGGCCTATATGTTGGCACACTCTCTAGCAGAAGCTCGGATGCTCGAAGAAGCTGCAATTGCTGCAGCTGAAGCAGAGTATCTGAAAGGCATCAAGGAGGCGGTATATCTGCTAGCCACTACTGAGCAGAGTAATACTGCTGACACGGGGAACACAGAAGAAGTCATGGAAGAAATCCCCACTTCCACTGCTAGGAGTCAAGCTATCATCGTGCCTACTACCTCATCTTTCTTTGCCACTTCGGTCAGCTCTCTCCAAATTCCAACATATCTGAACTCTGTAGTTCAAATGGCGATTCAAAGTGCTGTATCCACCATATCTGAGAGAATGGTGATAGAAGCCACGGACATACGAAGGGAGATTGCAGTAGTCAAGACGAACGTTGATACCGTAACGGCCAGAGTGAACTCAGTCGAATCCGATGTTTCCTCTGTTAAGGCTTCTATGCAGGAAGTCAAGGCAGACGTCGCAGAGCATAAGCAGCAGGTAGAACATACAGTTAATTCCTTTTCCTCTAGATTTTTGGATGCAATCAAAGAGGGGGAAGCAAGGAGGATTGCTGAGGCTGCTGAGAGGAAGAAAGCAAAAGAAGCTAGAGCTGCTGCCAAAGAAGAGAAGAGGAAAGCTCTTGAGGAGCTAAAGCAGAAGGAAACAGAGCTGAAAATCAAAATGCTCGAAGAGGAGAATGAGCGGATTGCTAAGGATCTTCAGTTTGAAGCCGCTGAACGTGCTGCTGCTAAGGAGTTTTTGGACTCATTTGTGCAGATGGCATCAAGCAAATTCGATGAATTGGAGAAGCTAAAGAAACCTGCTTCAGACTCCTGACTACATCCTTACCTCTGGTATTTTTTTTTCTCGCTTGTCTCCGTCTATCATTTTCATTGTACTTGTAATAAATCTATCATATGAATGAAAATTGATCAGACTGAGACAACCTCTCATTGTCAATCTCTGATTTTCACTGTGTGCCTTAGTTGAAATACACTATCTGTGTATTCAACGTATTTGAAAACGATTGGATTGAGATTGAGAAAGTAAATGTCTGCTAATTTTTCTTGGGTGCTAGAATTTCTAGCACATTACCTTTGCAGCATTTACCTATGTGTTTAATCGTGAAATATTTCCCAGCACTTGTTGAGGGGGAATCTCATTTTTTTTTTGTTGCTTGAACTAAGGTGGATAAACTCTGTGTTAGATTGCTAGGATAGCATAGTCTTTTGTAAACACAGACATTCTTACTCTTAGCTTCATCAAATGATAGTAAGCTTTGATCGCACCAAAAAGGGGGAAATTGTTGGGAAATTATTCCTAAAATCTCCCTTAGGATTTATTTGTAAAAAGGTTTTGTTGAATCAAACCTTAGCATTTGGTCGATCATTTGCTGAATTCTAGATAGACTAGCATACCGTGTAATGTCCTGTATAGGTCATATATTTAGTTGTAATAGATTAGTCTGTTAGAAGATCTCCTAGCAGATACCGAAGGACGGCGTTTGCTAGAAGTCATACACTAGCAGAATACTAAGGCTTTAGCATTTGCTAACACTCAGCAAACCCTGAAAGATGCTAGCAGAACAGACGTCAAATGATCGAGTGTCAGCGGAAGCTTTCAGCAGCCAAATAGACGGTAGCAGATCGCTAAGGAACATTAGCAGAGCAAGAGTGTCAAAGGCTGAAGCCATACTGCCGTTCTGACAAAAGTACACACAAAGGATGAGACTTTCCCGAAGTAGTTCGGAAAGTACAGGTCCTCGCAAAAAGCGACTGATCAAGTCAAATCACTCTCGGACAAAGGAGCCGTTGTGTCTAACAGATATAGAGATTCGAGATTTGAATCTCCATCTATAAAAGGCAGGTCCAAAAGTGAGAATCGACTACTACTACTGCTTAAAATCACAACCGACATTCGCAAACATTCAAGTGTGAGATTCCTTTGACAAAGCGAACAAGTGAAAAGTAGTCAGTTGAGAGCTCGTGATAAAAGAAGTATTCAAAGCTCTCAACAACAAAGAAGTGTCTTTCATTGAATATCTGACACTTCTCTTTAAGGGATTCTTTAACTTCGGTTGAGAATCTTCAATCATTGGGATAACTTCCATCCTAGGAAGATCCAACAATCATTCCTAAAAGGATTGACTCCGACGGGCTTCTAGCCGCATTCCTGAATAGTTTCGAGGCAAACTATAAAAGCCTCATTAACAGCGAAGGACAAGTTTCACAAAGGTTCCACCCTTGACTTGACCGTAGCTGTGTCTTGAAAAGTACGAATCATCGGAGGATAGCTTTGTTGTGGCCGGTCCGAAAGTTTGCCGCCTACTACAAGTGTTTGGCAATTCCTTGTACTTTCGTATACTTTTCTAGTGGAAATCTTAGCATTTTGGCTAAGGAGTGGACGTAGATCTATTTGGATCAAACCACTATAAAATACTGTGTTCATCTACTATTTTATTAATAACTGTTCAAACTGATTTAAAACCTAGCAACAGAGTTGCTAGCGTATATCTGAGAAGAAACATATAACATATCTTGAGCTTAAATATTCCTTAAACAAAGATAAGTGTAAGTGACGTATATTAATTCCGCTGCGTTTTGTGTTTACGCTAAAGCATGACGACTATGATATTTGAGGACCAACAAAGAGAGAGAGGATTAATAGCAAAGATATGTTAGACAATTATTTTTCATTTGAAAAGTTTCAATTATTGGTGGAGCAGGCATTGGTTACATTAGAATCTGAGTCGATGAGTGCTTCAATTCAAGAGTCTAAAGATGTTAATATCACACATATACATGTGGTGGAATCTATCAAAAATATGGACAAGATTGAGGTTCCGGCTACACTAACTATAATTACAAGTCCTATTTTGGGTATACAAAGTCAAAGGCAAGCGACCAAGGAAGAAGATATATTAGATCATTCACCGTTGGAGGATCTCGATGAAGTTAATAAAGAGATGGCAATGCCATTTGAGTACACTATTGTTCCTAGTAATATTTTGAGTGTATAGAATCAAGTGGATATACAAGAGGGTTCAAAATTATAGAAGGTAGTGGAGGAGAAGGTCGAGAGGGGAATAGTTCATAAGTTTGTTTCTGCAATAATTATTATTCTAAAAAGAAAGATACATGAAGATAAGAAATTTTCAGAGTTTGAACATGAAGATATGACAAACAAGCCAACTAAAGGTGATGTAAGATGGTCAATTGTGTTCGGTACTGACGTGGATTTGAAGATAAATCCACTTGAAGAGGAGGAGAATGTTGAGAATCAAGGTGGTCCAAAATTGAAGAATTTAATTAAGTCGTCTATAATTAATTAAATCATTGAAATTGCAATTTATGAAAGATAAAGGTGTATCAAGATATGATTGAAGATAAGAGAAGATTTGATTTGTGTGGATATATCTTGACAAGATTAGATATTTATTTTGTTTGATTTTTAGCAAGAATTGATTTCAAGATTTATTAGGGTTTGATTTAACTTCCTAGTATGATTTGGATTAGATCTAATTGCCTTGTTCGATTAGGATTAGATTTGATTTTCTAGTTTGATTAGGATTAGAGATTTATTTTCACCCTATAAAAAAGACTTGATAATTTCATTGTAATTCAGTTTTCAATTTCTAGTGAATAAAAATTGTGAGTTTATTTCTCCGGTTCTGGAAGCTCTTGAATTTCTGTGGAATACCTTAAAATTCAATATTGACTTATCAACCGAACACTCACATCCGTTTGTGGCGTCTTCACTGATTCATCATCTTTAGATATTTAGCTTCTTGGGGCATATATGAGATTCGTCTGGAATACGTCATTTGAAGGGTTGTAATTAGGAGTGTTTAATTCCCACCCATTTGTTTCCATTTGACTCGTTTCTGCATCGTGTCAACTCTTGTTCCTGGGCTGCGATTCTTAGTCCACCAACAAGTATCGTATCATTTTTGGACACAAGGGCCCTACATCTTCTCTTCAGACCTTAAGTCTGGAATTCACTAGGTTTTATAATACAAGGGTCCTCACGATCTATCGCAAGCTGATGAATTCCAACGTCCACCAATCAACTTGCTCACTCGCTCAGGTTGTTGCTTTCTGCGTTAATCAGATTTGAAGTATGGGCACACCATGCAACCTTCATCTCTGGACATTTGGAAACTTTAAGGATCTTCCATAAACTATTAATTCGTTCAGCTAGACGCCCGTAAGAATCACAGCTTGAAGAAGGGTTGTGACTGCTATATTCTTACTTGGAGAGTAAGAACACCAAAGAAATAACTTAGGCTAGATAGCAACAATCTCGTGCCCAAGATGGCACACGGTAAGCAATAGAATAGCCTGAAAAGATGAAAGATTGAATTTGCATTCTTGCATAATTGCTTTCTTATGATATGGGTTATTCAGTTTCAGAAACCTCTTTTCTATGAACACTTTGTCTATACATAGATAAAGTGTGAGAGGTTTGAAAAAATGTAGCCATTGAGAGACATTTTGGAAGATGTCCAATCGGCTCCTCTCTTCTACAAATGGCATGTTACTTTTACAGAAAATCTACACCTGCTCATGCTTTTTCTGACACAGGATATTGAGTGCGTACAATGTGCCAAAACGGATCTTCTTAGTCAGTTCGAGAATTGAACTGCTCAAACACCAGAATTCTCTAACTTTTAGTAATCTACATTCATTAAAGTATGATTTTAATGAGATTCCTCCTAACTTGTTCTTCTAGTCTTTGAGCGTGTTGGTGATAGTCTTGAGTGAAACTAGTCTGGTGATGTTAATCAGTTTCCATCATGCATGACTTCGAAACTGGCGTCAGGAAAAAAGCCAGTTTCTTCTATCACCCTACGAGACCAAAATAGAGGATTTCCAGTTTGTCTTGATTAGTTTTGTTAGAACTCAATTGACATCATATACAAGACATCACATGTTTTGCGCAAACAAGAGTTACTCTAGAGACAACCTAAACTGATGGTTTCTATATATTATTAGACATATCAAAACATAATAATAGGTATGAATACTTCATAACAATATAATTTGTAATATAATTGAGAGAAATAAAACAGTTTGTAATATATTAGTACGATGACGTGTATTTAAGTGCTAACGTATCATCTGCCAAGCCACGACAATTTTCTGTCGCCGAAAATTTACTCCCATCATAAATTTGGAACAAAAGTGATAATTTATGATATATTTTAATAATATATATTGTTTGTAATATATTTGAGAAAAACGAAATAATTTGTAATATAATTAATACGTTTCTCTTATTATTATACTACTCAAGTTTGCTAAAAGCAATTCTTTTACTATGTTTAGTTTATTGTAGTTGATCATTGCATCCAGTCATGAGGAGGCTGAAAAAAAAATTTTGTCTTCACTTAACTTCAATCCCTTTGTATTATAGTTTTTTTACTTATTTTTAATCATTTTCTCTTCTTTACAAGGGAGACTATTCTAGAAAATATCAGATCATGATACTATAAAAATAAAAAAAGTTTCGACTCCCTTAGCTTCTATATAAATTCGCCTCTGATTGCTTCCTAAAAATAACTGTCCATTAAAAATTTAATATTTTGAGTACATATGGGAGGGGGCGAACTATTTTACAGGTAACAGTAATAGTTAAGATTATATTTCATTTTATTGATGATATTTATTTTATGAGTAGTTATTTTTATAACTATATAATACATTTTTCTCCTTTATTCCTAATTTGCCAACAATATGTCCTAGTCAGATACGCAACAATAAATCATAATTAAAATGAATAAAGATAAATTAATGTTTAACAATATTTACAAAAAGAAACATTCCCATCATTTTCGAAATAGTTTCAAATATTGAATAATTAAATTGAAGAATTTTAAAAATGTAACAGTTGGCAGTAGCCATTGCACGCGTTTGATGAATAGTATTAGTAGGCCACAAATTTCCAAATAATAATAAATGAAGGCTGCATTTTATTTTTAACCTTCAGTCAATGCTCCATTGTTTCCTATCAGCAGTCACTATCACAGTTTCATTGCCAATTTTTAGCAAGTTTTTTTTTTCCATTTTCTTTATTTTACAACAAAGAGGAATGAGATGTTAAGATTCTTTATTAGGATATTGTTTGAAAAAAACCCTGATACACAAATATTTCTTTAAAGGGAATAGTGTATCAAGTTGAAAAGAAAAAATAGAATTAATATGTTTTAACTTTTAATACTACCTGATACGATAATTTAATATGATTTTTTATAATAATATAATTTGAATTGAGATATATTATCATCTTATTGTTTTTTTATCTAATTGAATTCTTATCAAATATTTATCCTGTTAATCAACCTAAATTTTTATCAAAACCTTATCTTGTATGTTTCCTGTTCTATTTAAAATTTAAACTTAACAAATCGGATTACAATACAAATCATGTCTTCCATAGTGAATTAGATATTGATTGAGATTTAACATAAAATTATTAATAAGAACTAGATATTGATAGAGATTTAACATAAAATTATTAATAAAACTATAATGAAAATTTGATCGGTACAAATTATCATCCTTATTTGCCAACTTAGGTGTTGAAGCTTTAGTTTCACTTGTCATAATAGTAGATTGATTTCATCTCCAAAAATTATTTCTGATTATATGCGAATAAAATAATATTTATATTTTGGTACTCACATAAAAAGAAAGTGCTCCTATTTTGCATATACTGACGAAAATATAACCATTAAGTAGACAAATCTCAAAAACTAATTTAGTAGGTTGGTCCTATAAGGGAAGATTAGTATTGCACACACGTGATGTGTGAGAACTATAATTGTTTATATTGTAATGCTATATTTTATTTGTAGAAAAATAATATACATATCTAAAATTCGTAAACTATAAAATTATATGATAACACATATATTGTATTATACTGATTTATATTTACTTTGATTAATTTATAAATTTTATTTAATAAGCATAAATTTAAGTTTTAAATTTGAACAATATTCATTATTTTATTTTATTTTTAATTGGGTATACTATTTAAATGAGGAGTGTGTTTTGATGCGACTTGAAAATATGACTAATTAATAATTGACAATGCACTTTATCACCTACGTTCTCCTAGATCCAGACTTTCATTTAATTTTTTCTTGATATTAAGGGCTTCACTTCATAATTTTAAATGTTAAATAATTTTTATTATTTTGTATTATGTGAATAACTTTCGTAATGTTATTACTAAAAATTTTTAAGTTTTCCACCAATTACCTCTTTTTTTGTTCGTCTCTTTAAAATAAAGTTCCGTAATTGATATATGCTAAAGATTCTTTTGATACACCATTATATTTAACTACACTCATTGATGTTGCTTTATGTATATTAAATATAGACCCCAGTCTACTTAACTTGTAATTTGATTACTACTCTCACACAAATTAAAAATTCATACACTCAATTTTCCTCATTAGTTCTGTAATGACTTCAATCAAATTAAGATATCACATTTATATTTCTCAAATAAAAATAACTTTATCTTTTGTGTTTCTCAGTACAAAAACCATATTTCCTCTTTGACTATTATAACATAATGTTATGTTTCAACTCTTCTACTTTTGATTTAATTCATTCTTTTTCACTTTATTTTACGTGATTGTCAATCTATTTCTTTGGCGTGTCTTATCCCTTCTTTGATTGTACATTTTCTAAATAATTTGTTTAACAGTAAAATAAATATTCTCAAAGTCACATGCATTTCAAACTTTTCAAAATTTCAATGCAATAATAAAAAACATATCTATTCTTGTGTAGGGTATATCACAATAATATATATTCTTTGTTGACCTGCTATTCCTCAACCGGAACATAGCTACTTTAATTAATTATTTTTAAGCCGGAACAGTGACCAACAACCTAACTTGAGAATCAACAACCAAACTTTTTACATCGGTTTACTGCAAAATAAAGTGTGTTATGTTGTTTTAATACCTTCACCACATAAATCAATTTTACTTTACAACCTCCTCGAATAAAATTTTCTTTAGTAGGTAGTAATTGACACCTGCTCTCAAAACCTGTTTTTCTATCTTTAAAACTTATATAATAACCAGTTTCATGTTATTTGTCTTCTTAAAACTATATATATATATATATAGATATAGATATATATATATTGAAATGTGGTGCATTAATATTTTTATTTATGCATTGTCTAGCAACAATTTAATAATTTTTTAATTTTATATAATATAGTGTGACACACTAATATTTTGTTAGTAGTCTCACATCTTAATATTTCACATTTTAATTTATTTTAGCTAGATTATGATGTCGTAATTTTATTTCTCATTTTTGTTTGATTTTAAAATATAACTTAACCTTCTAAAATAGTCTACTATTTTATTTTATCTTAAAACTATTACAATATTCTAATTTCTTTTATCTTCCATTTTATAGTACAACTTTATATTCAATAAATTTTGAATTTTAGTGCACTAATAAGAAATTTTATGTTTCTTTAGCATTCTTTCCGATTTGATTTTAAAATACTCTGACAATATATACTAAAATAACATAAGGTTAATTGATAGATAACTTAACTAAATTAATTTTTTATTTTCATAAATATTTATATTATTTTCCTAAAATAGTGAAAATAAAATCATAAATTTTGAACGAAAAATTGAGAAGATCTTAATTTAAAAAATAACGTTGGTATATATATATATATATATATATATATAGTATTTGAATATCAAATTATATA
>JAPKLW010001169.1:64888-109060 GCA_026898455.1 Plectranthus barbatus | reverse complement strand
TAAATTATAAATACAACGATAATTTTATAATTTTACCCTTCGTTAGTATTTTAATATATATATATATATATATATATATATATATATATTATAAATGCTAAGGTTTATTATTGTACGTGCTAAGTTATTAAAATTAACACACGACACAAGTTTTATTATCATTAGTCTAAACCAATTGTTCGTAAGTTAGTTAATTCTTAGAAAACTGATTAGTTGTTTTTTCTTAATATTACTCAAGATATAAACCAACAATTTAATCAGTTATTGGATTTTTAAATAAGCAAGTAAATAAGCAAGCAAGTAAATAAAAATTAAGTAAAAGACATGTGATTTTATAGTGGTTCAGATGCCAAATGATCCTATGCCAATTATTTGATTAATCAATTAGAAACCCACTAGAACCAAATTACAAATACAAAATATAAAACGGAATACTTATAATTGTGAAAAGCTACACAACACAAATTTGCACGAACCAGACACGAACTTGTAAAGCTCTAAGAAGAACATGATGATCCGTTAAACTCTAAACACGTACACGATAACTTGTGACACGAATAATGTTGGTCCCGAAATCAGAGTACCTAATATACAACGGAAGGAAAAATATGAGTTGCACTTGTTCTCCTAAATTGACAATAACTTAGTTTAGAGTACTTAAAAGGTGTTAAATTTAGGTCTACCGTTTGTAAAGTAAGTTTCGCAGAATATACACTTCAATACTTAGATAAGTATTGAAGGTTTGAAAGTCAGTTTTGCAACACTAAAAACAGACAGAAACTTTAATGAAAGCGATAAAGAACACAAGATATTTCATAGTTGCTTGGATTTAAAAACCCTAGATCCACACTTCACACACTTGGTCTGGAAAATCACTAAGTATAATACAAGCCTCCTTACGATCTATACACAGCCCATCGGCGCTCCGTCATTCGGTCTGTTGTGGTCACTCGCCTAGGAACTCCTTGTACGCTTAGCCTTCATGTTGAAGTGAGGACGGCACCCCGAAACCTTCTTCCTGGTGGTTGGATGTTTGCTGTTCTTCCCAGAACTCACGTGGTTAGCAGAAGCCCGTGAGAATCAGAATCTCAGAGTATGAAATTGACTACTATAAATATATCTTAGAAAGATATATTCACCAAATGGTAGGTTAAGCTATCGATAACTCTCGTAAAGAGGTATTATTATAACCTTAATTTGGTTAAATGTGTCATGAAGTAGGTCAATTGAGTGAGATAAGTAGTAAGTTTTAGGTTAATTAGTTGTTGTGTCTTATCTTTGTTTGTTAGGTGTGTTTAGCTTAATTTATTAGGTTTTTGTAAGGAATTGTTTAGGTGTTACCGCGGGTAATATTATGATGGAGCTTAACAGTAGCATGCTGAGGAGAAGCTGATTGATGCAGCATGGGAACCGCATGGCTAATTTTTCTGATAAAGCAATTCTGGGACCACTTGCAGAATATATCCCCGACAACTGCGCTAAAAACTTATTGTGTGCTTTGATGTGTTACAGTTTAATACGCAAGTGTACGTAGTCTAACAAGTAATATAGATCAAAGTCCAGATATTGTACCCAGGGGAGTGAAAGTAAGCCATGCACAAAATATTGTTTGTAAATAAGATTTGTGTGATGACTTTCTAAATTAAAATTGCAAAAATGCGTAAATAATGAAACCAATTAAAGCTAAAATGATTAACAACTTTTCTTCCCAAACAATGATCATGTAAACTTCAGAAATATGATTTAACAATGATAGAAAATACACTTGGGTTGTCAACTTATGCTTATCCATTTTCCTATATGCTAGAGCATGGTTCATGCATCATCTATGAGTCTTGTAACCTGTCAACAGTGCCTAGCAGACTTTCACTCCACTAGATCTGCCTCTTCATATCAATCCTCATATGTATATGCAAGATTTAATATTCAGATGCAATAAAACAGAGTTGGGGTTCCTAAAAAGCCTAAATTTCTTCATATGTCTACACAAGAAATAAGGTTGATCATGATCACCTCTTCTTAGATCTCCTTTTGGTCTGCCAAAGTGAGAAATTCCCTTCCACTGTCGAGCTCAGGGAATCAAACGAACCAAAATCATAACCAAACATCAGATTTGAAACAAGAACATACTCGAACATATATTTAAATAGATAAACAAGTCAACAACCTAAGTGTAAAGGTTTTAGCTCATATTTGAAAAAAGAAAATAGAAATGGCTATCATGTTCATTTTCTTAACCATCTTCTAACATAAAATAACTAGATATAATCCAAAATACACAGAAAAAACCCTTGTTCATTGAGTTTCCTTCCTCAATCACACACGAACTCCTCTAGCTTCTCTTGCACGCACTCCTTCCAATTTTTCAGTGTATGTATCTAATGGGTTTTGTTTACAGAAAACATTTATTACAATGAGTATACAACGGTTTATTTCTCATATCTGTCAAACAAACATACATGTATGTAACAATGGTATCCTCTTGTATCACCGATAGGGACGATCATACGGCATGTAGTAGATCGCAGAAGACAGTATGATCACTTGACCTAGTGAAACATAAACCTGATCACAGCCGTCCGGATGGCTGCGGTATTGTCGGAATACGTAGTCTGTCTTGGTTATTTGACATGCTAGTACGCAAGGGTGGCATATTGATGGACCGCAGTGAGATGTATTCGACTGTCTGAGACTGACATCAGCGAATACAAGATCTCGTTCTTGATTGAGTCCAAACCCTAACGAATGTTCAGGGGTTTGCACGGATTGACTGTTGCTTTGACTTGCCATGGTGGAGAGCCTAAGTAACGTGCTTGTATATCAACATCTTGGGTAACAGCAGTTCGTGTAGTACGGCCTAAGACTGGGTTTAGGTAACCATATCCGAGTAATAGGATGGGGACATTCCCTGAGGAGCTCAATGACATTCATCGTCCCAAAGTCCTGCAGGCTGATTAAGTTCAGGCACGAGTGATAAGGTTTGAGTGGTACTACTCAAGAATAATAAGATATTAATTAATTGTAGATAGAGCTTGTCAGAAGCTCCGATTAATTAATGAATGTCCGATAACCTTAAATATGGGGATTCTCAATTAAATGCAGCCCGTTCTCATAACGTGGTAATAAAGGGGTAGGTCAGTATTAATTCTGTGGTGAAAAAAAATTAATATTAATTAATTAATTGTGTCCTGGGTTGTGGACATGGGAATTAATTAATTTATAGGCCCACTTTATTATTTGAATTAGGTCCCAGGTCTGGCCCAAAATAAATATGCTGAATTGTGCCCAGCAGCCCATTAGGGTTAAAACCCTAGGTCTATAAATAGACAGCTATCTCTCACAAGTTGAAAAACACAATTCAAAATCAGTGAAACCCTGAGAGAGAGAGAGAGAGAGAGAGAGAGGGGGGGGGGGGGGGGGGGGTGGCAACTAGTGCAGAGGGGAGAATTCTTATTCTGGCCTGCACAACTACAGATATGTGGAATCCTCACTAGTAGCAGATTTGAACAGCATTGGGATATAGCCCTGAAGATCTAATCTGGAGAACAGATTCCTCTTCTTTTCTTTTCTTTAATTAAATCTTGAAATTAGAATCTGTCTAATTTCTATTTTCGCAGATTTGATTAATATCGCGTGGTTGATTCAAGTATTAGAATTCAAACGCGAAAGATCGGTACAGAGACTACAGAATCAAGGTAATCTCTATTATCCATACATTAAATTCATAGGTGATGGGTTTTGTATACTGAAAGCATTTATTATAATGAGTATACAACGGTTTATTTCTCCTATTTGTTAACAATCTTACATGTATGAACAATGGTATCCTCTTGTCTCACCGATAGGGATGAACATACGGCGTGTTGTAGATCGCAGAAGACAGTATGATCACTTGACCTAGTGAGACATAAACCTGATCACAGCCGAGACAGCATATGAGGATACGTCTGTCCGGATGGCTGCGGCATTGTCGGAATAAGTAGTCTGTCTTGGTTACTTGACATGCTGATACGCAGAGGTGGCGTATTGATGGACCGCGTGAGATGTATTCGTCTGTCTGACATCAGCGAATACAAGATCTCGTTATATTGATTGAGTCCAAACCCTAACGAAGGTTCAGGGGTTTGCACGGGTTGACTGTTGCTTTGACTTGCCATGGTGGAGAGCCTAAGTAACGTGCTCGTATATCCGCATCTTGGGTAACAGCAATTCGTGTAGTACCGCCTGAGACTGGGTTTAGGTAACCATATCTGAGTAATAGGATGGGGACATTCCCTGGGGAGCTCAATAACATTCATCGTGTCAAAGTCCTGCAGGCTAATTAAGTTCAGGCACGAGTGATAAGGTTTGAGTGGTACTACTCAGGAATAATAAGATATTAATTAATTGTAGTTAGAGCTTGTCAGAGGCTCTGATTAATTAATGGATGTTCGGTAACCTTAAATATGGGGATTCTCAATTAATGCAGCCCTTTCTCATAACGTGGTAATAAAGGGGAAGGTCAGTATTAATTCTGTGGTGAAAAAGAATTAATATTAATTAATTAATTGTGTCCTGGGTTGTGAACATGGGAATTAATTAATTTATAGGCCCACTTTATTATTTGCATTAGGTCCCAGGTGTGGCCCAAGGAAAGTGTGCTGAATTGAGCCCAGCAGCCCATTAGGGTTTACAACCCTAGGTCTATAAATACACACTTCTCTCTCATAAGTTGCAACACAGTTGAAACACACTAAACCTAAGAGAGAGAGAGAGGGGCGCCTATCCTGTTTAGAAAGGGAGGAGTGCTCAAACCACAGATCTACTGAGTCCTCACCAGTAGTAGATCTGAACAGCACCGGGATACAGATCTGAAGATCTAATCTGGAGAACAACAGATTTCTTTCTTCCCTTTTATTTTCGATTTTTATTCTAAGAAATTAGATTTCTAATATATGATTCTGCAGATAAAATTGGATTGCGTGGTTGAATTCAAGTTAGAAATTCAAACGCAAAAGATCGGTTCAGACTCGACGGAATAATGGTAATTCCTCAATCCACAATTCTGGTAATTAAATTCATAGGAGCATCTAGGATTTATCTTGTATTTAATTATGCATAAAATCCATAAATTGATCTGTTTCAGTTTGGTTTTGGTGATTCGGTTCACGGGAAAACCCTAAAATAGGAGCATGCTTGGGTTTGTGAATTGGTATTGTGAACAATAAACCATAAATCGATCCGGCTTATTTGGATTTTGTGATTCGATTCACGGATAAATCCCTACAATTCATTGATGCATGTATGAATTTTATTTTGTCGTGGATGGTTTTTGTTCCTCGTGGAAACCCGTTTGATTTAGCCTGCGGTGGTTTATCCTTGTAGGGTTGAATCTGTTTTGTAAAATCACGAGAAAATCCATGACTAGATTAGATTTGATAGAAAATTGTAATAGAATAGATTCCGTAATTTTTTATTCAAATTTGTAATTGAACGGGTCGGGATGAAGAAAAAAGACGGAGCCGACGGATGAGGGCGGCGCACGGCGGCGGCAGGAGGCCACGCGCTCGTGCGGCAGCGACGGCAACGGCGGGCCGCGGTCGTGGGGCCGGCAGCGGCGGCGTGTCCATCGTCGGCGGGGGCTGGACCTGTCGCGGTGGTTCGTGTTTTGGCGGTTAGCCCAATTCGATGTAAATTCCTAGGGTTTGCATTAGGGTTTGAGGCCAATCATCAAATCACAAAACCCTAAATCCCAAAAGATTTGGTGGTTGAAGATTTGGAGGCCCTGAAAGATTTGATGAAGATTTGAAGAAGATTTGGATTTATCCAAATAAATTCAAATTTCAAATTGTAATAGATAGGATTTTATTTCCTGTTTTATGGGGCCACGAGGAATTTTTTGTTTGCCTTAATTGTCCTCGTATGATATGTGATATATTATGTGTGCAATTAAGCATGTGAGATAATAGGAAAAGCATGATTTACTGCTTTTATTATTTATAGCTTTCCAAGCATGCTTATTTGATTAATTTCTTGTTGGGTTATATTTTGGAAATTTTGGGCTTGTTTAATTACATACTAAAATTTGGAAAATATAATGATAAAGAAATTATCTTTGCGCATATAAGAAACCTTTTTGAAAGAAAAATACTAAGCGGATTTTTTAATTAAAATCAATAGACCTCCACAAAGTTGTCCTAGGCTGTAAGTGTATCTCTCGCTCTAGTAAACGTCTACGAGTGTAGCTTGCTAGTTCTTGGAGGTGCATGGGTACAGTTATTGGGATTTCTAGACAAACAATTTAAATCATGTGACTAGTGGGAGGGTTTTGAGTAAACGTCTACGAGTGTAGCTTGCGTAGATCTCTTTCATAAGTATTCTAGGATTGATTTAAATTATAGATAATAAAAGCTTTAAGGGCTGTGTGGTATGGTTACGTGCCATGCTGAACTGTCTCTTTTGGTTAATCGCTTAGAAGCATTTTAGGATATAATGCAGTTGCTGCTTCCATGTCCTTGAGAGATGGCTTGGTCTAAGGTTTTCACTAATTATTAATTTCTAGTGTCGAAAGGTTTCTGACATGGTAGTGAAATTAAAGAATTGGGGCTTTGATAAGCTTGTATTTTGCCTCACTTATCACGTTGTTTTCTTATTAGTTTCTTGCATTTACTGGAGTTTTTAGTTAATAATCGAGCATGAAGTGTTTATAGGGGATATTATGCTTGTCATGGAATATTTTGCAGGTTTTAGGCTAAAATCAATGAAAACCCGTACCGAAAGCAGTTGATGTCCAAATGAACAGTCACAAATTCTTCCACACGTGGAATCTGACCTAATGGAGCATGGAAATATAAAGATCTTTGAGTAAACTTTCCAACGCAACTGGAATCGGGTCAATCGGAGTTCGGGAGCACAAGTTATCACCAAAATCGTGAGACTGCACAGAGGGAGTCGACACAAAGGTTTCTGTCTCGAATGACAGGGCCCCTGTCGATCGAGACAGAGGCCAAATTCTGGAAAATTGTGATTTTGCAACTGTGTCGACCAAAATTCATCCCGTCGATCGAAATGCGCGCCGGAAAGGCATATTTTTGCCCAATTTGGAGATTTTTCCTTCCCAAGCCATTACCTTTTGAAGATTTAATTTCTCCCCCAATAAATAGGACTTATAAGGCTCAAAAATAATGTTCAATTCCTTGTTATTTTTACTTTAATTTTCAGCAATTTAATTTCCTAGTAGTCTTTATTTTTATTGTTGCTTTGGATTCAAGACATTCAAGTATTTTCAAGGTTCCTATTGTTTTAATGATTCAAGTAAGTTTCTTTACATCTTTTGCAATTTTTAGGATGTGTTAATTCGATTAATTCCAAACCCTAATTAACTTAGTTCAAATTCTATGTTTTTCACTACAAAATCTATTTTCAATTGAAGGATCGAGAGATGAAAATTGGATTAGGTTTGTAGTTATTAATTTGAGACCGAGAGGAGATAATTAATAATAGGAAAATAGAATTTTGATATAATTGGTTTCTGTCTCAAAAAGAAGAATCAGTTTTAGGGTTTTTAAATATGTATCTTTATTAAGATTGACTAGTTTGTGTTCTTGAGACCGAGAGGTAAAATTCACTTTCTAGTAATCTAGGTTTTAATTGTCAAACCAAGGAATTAATTCCAATTTAACAGATTTTCCACCTTAATGATTATTTTGGGTTTGGATTGATTGGTTATTGCATGTTGATTGGATTGATTTCCCTAGAATCTGTGCTTTTTATTATTGAATTTTATTCCCAAGTTATTTTCTGTGTTTCAAAACAAAAACCCTATTCAAATTTGGATTTTCTCAAACTAAGAATAGATAAACTATGCCAGTACATGAGATGATTTCGTTGTACTATCCCTGTGGGTTCGACATACCTTTGGGTTTATTAATTTATTTGCATCGCTATATTATAATAAAACTGTAATTTTTACAGCGATCAGGCTTAAAACTCGTAGTTCTGGTTGTGGGTGACATCGTAATTTTTACAGTCACCATGTCGGTCGACACAAAGACTGATTCCCTCCCTTTTGTTTTTCTTTCAGATGCATGTGGAGCAATGAGAAGGAGATGGTGACCGACGCGTATCTGACTCGAGAAGAGCAATGGGCATTGGTTACTGAAGCATATCTACTAAGGAAGGAATTAAGGGAAATTCAAGAGAGTCAAACAGCATTGCAAGTTGCTCATCAAGAGGCCCGTCCGGCTCAGTCCAAGAAGTCGATCATTGATGAAGTCTTGTCCAGATTCAACCCATCATCGGTATGGATAAATGAGAGAACCGAATTCATAAAGGTTAATGGGTCAATCATTCTATCCAGAGTTAAGCCAAACACAGAAACAAACATAGTCAAAGAAGACATTGAAGAGAAAGAGGTTGAGGACAAAGAAGAACAGGTTGAAGCTGAGCCATCTGAGTCAATTGATGTGGTCACTCCAGTACACAAAGAAGAGTTCAATCAAGCTAAGAAAGAAGGAGAAGACCTGAGGCAATTTCTGAAGGATATGGAGGCCAGTGAAAAAAGGATCAAACTAAAGCCTCCTGATTCATGCTCTCTTGATTTCAAGACCGCCTACTGTGCACCGCCGAATATTTAATTGTTGCGGTTGTTGCAGTATGTATTCCAACCTCCTTGATGAGCTTTACAGGTAATGTCGAGCCACGACAATAACTAAGGCACTGAATGGGAGGTAACTCATTGCTTTACTTGCTTTATTTCAATTTTTCTCTAATTATTGTGTGGTGTTCTTGCTTTAAAAATAAAAAATAAATAAATAAAAAATCAAAGCTCTATTTCGATCGACACACAGGGTGTCGATCGACACAGAGGTGATTGACGGAGCACACTTTGACCAGCCCTTGGGTCGACAAGAAGGCTCTATGTCGATCGACAGGGCCCCTGTTGATCGACACAGAGTGCTAGCAGCAGCAGTTTTCGTCTTTCACGTTCTGCAGCCTCCGAGAGATAAAAAGTTGGTGTCTGAGACCAACATCGAGGTACTGTTTCACTCCTAGTCTGATTTTCAAACTTATTCTCTCTGTCAATTGAATAAGTTTGGGGGAAGGAGGACTTGGAGTTGAAACTATTTCTTCCCTTTTAGTTTATGCTTTCAGTGTGTTTAAATTTTTGCCTAGTTTAAAATTTTTTATTGCATTTGTTGAATAAAATTGTGATTTTGTGAGAAAATTTACAAACTATGAGATAACAATAGCAAGAATGCAAAGATTTGAATTGATTGACTTGATTATGCATTGATTGTGATAGTGGTTGAGTATGACTATGAATGTAGAAAACCGCATGATTACTTGTTTTGAAACTTACAAAGGCATGATGTTTGATGATGATTTGATGTTTACTATGGAAGAAAAATTGTCCCAAGTGTGAGATTTTGAGCCTTAATTTCTATTGTGAGTGTGTATGCATTATTGAGTATCTCTAGAACTTGCTTTGCTTCTTTTTTAAGACTGCTAAGTGTGCACGGGTTTAGGAAATGATTTTAGGCCATTTTGTTTGGCCTATTTTATCCCATACACTGTCCTAATTGAACATTTATCCCAAGTCAGCCCTTTTGAGCCTATGTGTTTTCTTTCTTTGTCTATGAGTTGGAAAAAAGATAGGGAAATCAACTCTTGTCTATGAGTGTGGGTTGGGATTTGTTTGAAAAAGATAAGATATTATTAGAAAGGTGAAAACAAGAGAAGGTTGGGCTCTAAAAGAAAATATATATCAAAAAAAAAATGATGTGTGTTTGTTAGTCCTTATAAGCTCAAATATATAATCAAAATTGTTTAAGAGCATAAAAGGATGTGTGGAAAGAAAAAGACAGGAAGAATAAAAGAGCCTTGTTTGATGTTGAATATTATAGGAGATGGGTGGATATCAATAGATAGTGGTTTTGATTTGTTGAGAGTGATCAACTCAATTGATTTTAGTCACTTGGTCATATATTTCCCTACCTTTCACTAAAAAGCCTACATTACAACCTTGAATAAGATCCTATCTGATCTTAGACTTGTGTGCGCATATTTGCAGTGGAAATTTAGAATATTTGCAAGCCTATGGTAGAACTTGATTTGCATGACTTGTCTGATCTCATATTATCCTAAACACTTGAGTGAATGAGTGAAAACACTTCCCTTGTGAGTCTTCCATGGTTTACAGATTTTCTGATTCTTACAAAGTGTTGATGTTTTGTGGATTTACGAGTTTGATTCTGATGAATCTTAAGAGGCATTGCACTTCTCTTCTACTTGAACTGTTGATTCATTATTTTGTTGATTGAGGACAATCAAGTGTTTAAGTTTGGGGGGGTTGATAAGCTCGTATTTTGCCTCACTTATCACATTGTTTTCTTATTAGTTTCTTGCATTTAGTTGAGTTTTTAGTTAATAATCGAGCATGAAGTGTTTATTGGGGATATTATGCTTATCATGGTAATATTTTGCAGGTTTTAGGCTAAAATCAATGAAAACCCGTACCGAAAGCAGTTGATGTCCAAAGGAACAGTCACAAATTCTTTGAGTTAACTTTCCAACGCAACTGGAATTGGGTCAATCGGAGTTCGGGAGCACAAGTTATGACCAAAACCGTGAGACTGAACAAAGGGAGTCGACACAGAGGTTTCTGTCTCAAAAGACAGGGCCCCTGTCGATCGAGATAGAGGTCAAATTCTGGAAAATTGTGATTTTGCAGCTGTGTCGACCGAAATGCATACCGTCGATCGAGACGCGTGCCGGAAAGGCATATTTTTGCCCAATTTGGATATTTTTCCTTCCCAAGCCATTACCTTTTGAAGATTTAATTTCTCCCCCAATAAATAGGACTTATAAGGCTCGAAAATAATGTTCAATTCCTTGTTATTTTTACTTTAATTTTCAGCAATTTAATTTCCTAGTACTCTTTATTTTTATTCTTGCTTTGGATTCAAGACATTCAAGTATTTTCAAGGTTCCTATTGTTTTAATGATTCAACTAAGTTTCTTTACATCTTTTGCAATGTTTATTTCAATTATGTTAGGCTAGAACCCTTAACAGGTTCTAGGGTTTTCTCCATCCTTTTTAGCATGTGTTAATTCGATTAATTCCAAACCCTAATTAACTTGGTTCAAATTTTATGTTTTTCACTCCAAAAACTATTTTCAATTGAAGAATCGAGAGATGAAAATTGGATTAGGTTTATACTTATTAATTTGAGACTGAGAGGAGATAATTAATAATAGAAAAATAAAATTTTGATATAATTGGTTTCTGTCTAAAAAAAAGAATCAGTTGTAGGGTTTTTTAATCTGTATCTTTATTGAGATTGACTAGTTTGTGTTCTTGAGACCGAGAGGTAAAATTCACTTTCTAGTAATCTAGGTTTTAATTGCCTAACCAAGGAATTAATTCTAATTTAACAGATTTCCCACATTTATGATTATTTTGGGTTTGGATTGATTGGTTATTGCATGTTGCTTGGATTGGTTTATTTTCCTAGAATCTGTGCTTTTCATTATTGAATTTTATTCCCAATTTATTTTCTGTGCTTTCAAAACAAAAACCCTATTCAAATTTGGATTTTCTCAAACAAAGAATAGAAAAACTATGCCAGTACATGAGATGATTTCGTTGTATTATCCCTGTGGGTTCGACATACCTTTGGGTTTATAAATTTATTTGCATCGCTATATTATAATAAAACTGTAATTTTTACAGCGATCAGGCTTAAAACCCGCAGTTCTGGTTGAGGGTGACATCGTAAATGTCTACGAGTGTAGCTTGCGGTGGGAACTCTTGGGTAATTAGTGGAAAACATTTGTATTTGATTTATGAAAGGGTTTTCAATGCATTTGTTTTCGAAGTTCTACATGTATGTTCTTATTTAAGATTCTTTATTGTTTCAGATATGTCTATGTCTACTGTTGATCATATTCTTGCTCTCAATCCTTTAACTGGTCCAAACTTTCCTGAATGGAGATACTGCATTGAGTATATCCTCCTGACTAAGCAACACACGTTTGTTCTTACTATGATGCCACTTGCCCCACGTTACCATAAAGTCTCTAGACGTGAGAAGGAGTTCTACGACAGATGGGTGGTATCTGAAGATTTTACTTACAAGTTATTCTCGGATAACCTGTCTCGAGAACTGAAGCTCAAGTACATGGGCTATTGTAGCTCTGTTGCGTTCTAGATAAACTTAGTGGCTACGTACGATGAAGTGGAACGAACTATCAACTGTGATCTCGTGAAAGACCTTGTCTGTAAGAGAATAGTTGATGGTAGTTCGGTGACATTGCATGTGATGATGATGGATAACACCATTGATAAGCTCATTATTTTACTCGCTTATCTATATTATTTTCTACTATTTTATGTATTTTTATTGAGTTTATATATATATATTCTATGCATGAGTCTATATTAGGTAGTATTATGCGGGTCTTGGTGTTTTTACATGTTTTAGGCCTAAATTCACTTGAAAACCGTTCCGGAAGCAGTGACGCGTAAGAGTAGCAGTGAAGAGTTCTTCCACAAGAGGAATTCGGACTATTGGCACATGGCAATGGATGAAGCTTTGAGTTAGCTCTCCAACGCAACTGGAATTGGGTCAATCGGAGTTCGGGAGAGGATGTTATGGCCAAAACCGTGAGACCACGCAGAAGGGGCGAGAGACCATGTTGATCGACGTGAATCCACATCGATCGACGCCGAAGAGAGAGCCAAGTCAATCGACGCCAATCAGCAACGATCGACGCGGATCTACTGGCGCGAGAATTTGATAAAAATCGGATTTATTCATATCTTTAGCCCTAGATTTGAAAGGATACACATCCACCCCTATAAATACTTAGTAAATTCAACTTTTTAGAGGAGCTATCATAGGAATCATCATATTTTCAATTTTTAGAGTTTTGAGAGTTGGGAAACACAAAACCCTTTATTTTTCTTGTAAGTTCTTTATGTTTATGCAATTTAATATGTTTTGTTTTGGATTTCTATCTGCGATGAGTGGCTAGAAACCCTAGCGGGTTCTGGGGTTTGATATTATTATGGATGCATGTTAGGATTAATTAATTAGGTTCATGATTCTTGTGTTTAATTTCGAATTCTAATTTAATTCAAGGACCGAGAGGTGACGATTAATTTAGATGTCTAGCTATTGATAGAAAGACCGAGAGGTGAATATTGATAGTAGGATTAGGAATGCATGATAAACTCTACACTATCCAAAACAGATGTACAAGACTGTAGGAATTGAACTGATTTTCTTATCAGATTGACTAATTTGGTGTACTTGAGACCGAGCGGAGATAGTCACTAATTAGTAATCTAGGTTATATTTGCTAAACAAGGAAATATAGCATTATTGCAGTATTCCACATGTTGAATTAATTGATTCCTACATGTTATCCATAATAAGAATTCTTCCCTAGAATCTGTGTTCCTTTAAATTTGCTTTCAAAACCACTTTAATTTTTAGCATTGTCATCTTTATTTTCCAAATCAAAACCCTAGTTTTCTGTTCACTCAAACAATGAATCTTAGGATCATAATTAGTACATAGGATAATTTCCCCACACAATTCCCCTGGATTCGATAACCTTAGGGTTTATAAATTTATTTGCCACTATTTCTATAATTAATCTGTAGATTTTACAGTGATCAACCATGAATTGGTTCACACGTAGAGGAGGATGTATCAGTGATCGGGCTAAGATCGATATAATCCTGAACCCTTTACCGCTTTCATTCTATGACTTTAAGAAGGATGTAGCTAAGAGAAGCGGGTATTCTTTCAAAGAGTTGCTTATTGATCTCTTAGCAGGATAGTCTTTCGTACCCTCATGGAATTCTGAGTTATCAGATCTTAAGCACAGCTTGAGCACATTGAAAGATGTGGTTCATACTGTGTGCAAGAATATGATTGATCGTAGAACACGTGAGAGGAGGTCAAATGAGATGTAGAGGGTTGGTGTCACTTCAAGTAAGAACGCATGCGGAATCAAGAGACAAGGTACGTCATTTGCATTTGTAACGGAAACATGTTTAGCATCGGTTTCTACTCATTCGTGAGTAGTGGATACTGGAGCTACTGATCATGTTTGTTACATTTTTCAGGGGTTCACACCGAGGAGGGTGCACCTGAGAGAGGTTCAACACCACAGACATGTTCTTCAGTGCAAAGTGCAGAACCAAAAGTTACTGCACCTACTGCTGACGCGGCACCGATGCCTCGTCGTAGTGGGAGAGTTATTTTCCAGCCGGAAAGGAACATGTTCATGGGTGAGTCTTCGGACTTGAGCCCGGAAGACAGACATGAGGACTCTGACCCACTGACTTAGAATAAGCAGTGCAAGACAAGGATGTTGATAAATGGCGTGTCTGATGGGATTTGTATACTGAAAGCATTTATTATAATGAGTATACAACGGTTTATTTCTCCTATCTGTTAACAATCGTACATGTATGGACAATGGTATCCTCTTGTCTCACCGATAGGGACGATCATACGGCGTGTTGTAGATCGCAGAAGACAGTATGATCACTTGACCTAGTGAGACATAAACCTAATCACAGCCGAGACAGCGTATTAGGATACGTCTGTCCGGATGGCTGCGGCATTGTTGGAATAAGTCGTCTGTCTTGGTTACTTGACATGCTGGTACGCAGAGGTGGCGTATTGACGGACCGCAGTGAGATATATTCGTCTGTCTGACATCAGCGAATAAAAGATCTCGTTATATTGATTGAGTCCAAACCCTAACGAAGGTTCAGGGGTTTGCACGGGTTGACTGCTGCTTTGACTTGCCATGGTGGAGAGCCTGAGTAACGTGCTCGTATATCCGCATCTTGGGTAACAGCAGCTCGTGTAGTACCGCCTGAGACTGAACTTAGGTAACCATATCCGAGTAATAGGATGGGGACATTCCCTGAGGAGCTCAATAACATTCATCGTGCCAAAGTCCTGCAGGCTGATTAAGTTCAGGCACGAGTGATAAGGTTTGAGTGGTACTACTCAGGAATTATAAGATATTAATTAATTGTAGTTAGAGCTTGTCAGAGGCTCCGATTAATTAATGGATATCCGGTAACCTTAAATATGGGGATTCTCAATTAATGCAACCCGTTCTCATAACGTGGTAATAAAGGGGTAGGTCAGTATTAATTCTGTGGTGAAAAAGAATTAATATTAATTAATTAATTGTGTCCTGGGTTGTGGACATGGGAATTAATTAATTTATAGGCCCACTTTATTATTTGCATTAGGTCCCAGGTCTGGCCCAATAAATATGCTGAATTGAGCCCAAAGAGCCCATTAGGGATAAAACCCTAGGTCTATAAATAGACAGCTCTCTCTTTGAAACCCAAGTCACTTCATAACACAGTTGAAAAACACAAACCCTAGGAGAGAGAGAGTGGGGCGCCGACTTTGGAGAAAATGGGAGGAGAATTTCTATTCTGGTCCTGCTCAAGCCACAGTTCTACGGAGTCCTCACCAGTAGTAGATCTGATCAGCACAGGGATACAGATCTGAAGACCTGATCTGGAGAATAGAATTCTTCTTTCTCAATTTCTTTGTTTCGAAATTATTTTAGAAATTAGAGATCTAATTTCTTCTTCCGCAGATAAATTCGTATTGCGTGGTTGAATTAAAGTTTGAAATTCAAACACAAAAGATCGGTACAGACACTACGAAATTACGGTAATCTCTCAATCCACAATTATGTATTAAATTCATAGGAGCACGCTAGGGTTTTGAGAATTTGAATTGTGGGCAATATCCATAGATCGATCCGGTTCAGTTTGGTTTTGGTGATTCGGTTCACGTAAAAACCCTAAAGTGTCTCCATGGATTCTGAAATTGAATCCATAACTGCTATGGATGTGTACCAGAAAATTGAATTGTCGGATGGCTTTAGGGCCATAGGGTGCAAATGGGTATACAAGAGAAAGAAAGGGGCGGATGGAGAAATCATGGCTTTGAAATCCAGGCTGGTGGCAAAGGGTTATATTCAGAGAGAGGGCATTGACTATGACGAAACCTTTTCACTCGTAGCCACGCTCAAGTCCATCCGGATACTCCTTGCCATAGCTGCGCACATGGACCTCGAGATTTGGCAGATGGATGTCAAAACTGCTTTTCTAAACGGTTACCTTGAAGAAGGTAGGGACATCCATATGCGGCAACCTGAGGGCTACATGCGGAAGGGCGAAGAACTTCTTGTCTGGAAGCTTAAGAAGTCCTTGTACGGACTTAAGCAAGCTTCAAGGTCGTGGAACTTACGTTTCAATGATGTGATTAAATCCTATGGATTTTCACAGTTGAAAAATGAAAGTTGTGTTTACCAACTTTGTGTCAGTGGGAGCGTGGTTTTCCTTGCACTATATGTTGATGACATACTCCTATTTGGAAACAACGAGGGAGTGATGTCAGAAATCAAGAGCTGGTTATCCGAAAAGTTCCAAATGAAGAATGTTGAGCTTATCCCTGGCGTCCTATGTGGATACTGTGATAGCCCGGTGCAGCATGCAACTCGCCAAGAAAGGCTTGCTACCTTTCAGACATGGCGTTCATCTTTCTAGTGGGCAATGTCCTAAGACACAACGGGAGAAAGATGAGATGGGTCTTGTACCATACGCTTCAGCGGTGGGTAGCCTCACGTATGCGATGTTGTGTACCAGGCCAGATATATGTTATGTCGTTGGCATGGTAGCGAGATATCAGTCTAACCCTGGACAGGCGCATTGGACTGCGGTAAAGCACATCCTAAAGTATTTGTAGAGAACAAGGAATTACTGCCTAGTTTACCTTGGGAGGTGGAGCTGTATCTTGGAGGAGCTCAAAGAAGAAATGCATTGCTGACTCCACCAAGGAGGCGGAATATGTCGCCGCCTCCGATGCCTCGAAAGAGGGTGTATGGCTCAGGAACTACCTTTTAGAGTTGGGCGTGATTCCGAGTTTGCCGAGGAGCATCACAATTTATTGTGATAACTCTGGTGCAGTGGCGAACTCAAAGGAACCGCGGTCTCACAGGGCAAGCAAACACATAGAGAGAAAGTACCATATCGTACGAGAGATCATATCGAGGGGCGATGTGCTGATCAAGAAGATTGACACTGCAGACAACCTTGTTGATCCATTTACAAAGAGCTTGCCACAGAAATTTTACGAAAGACATATTCGTGAGTTGGGTCTGAGGTGTGGGAGATTGATGGGTTTTGTTTACACAAAGCATTTATTACAATGAGTATACAACAGTTTATTTTTCCTATCTGTCAAACAAACTTACATGTATGTAACAATGGTATCCTCTGGTCTCACCGATAGGGACGATCATACGTCGTGTAGTTGATCGTAGAAGACGGTATGATCACTTGACCTAGTGAAACATAAACCCGATCACAGCCGTCCGGATGGCTGCGGCATTGTCGGAATAAATAGTCTGTCTTGGTTACTTGACATGCTGGTATGCAAGGGTGGCGTATTGATGGACCGCAGTGAGATTTATTCGACTGTCTGACATCAGCGAATACAAGATCTCGTTCTTGATTGAGTCCAAACCCTAACAAAGGTTCAGAGGTTTGCACGGACTGATTGTTGCTTTGACTTGCTATGGTGGAGAGCCTAAGTAACGTGCTCATATATCCGCATCTTGGGTTACAGCAGTTCTTGTAGTACAGCCTAAGACTGGGTTTAGGTAACCATATCCGAGTAATAGGATGAGAACATTCCCTGAGGAGCTCAATGACATTCATCGTGCATAAATCCTGCAGGCTGATTAAGTTCAGACACAAGTGATAAGGTTTAAGTGGTAATACTCAGGAATAATAATATATTAATTAATTGTAGATAGAGCTTTTCGGAACCTCCGATTAATTAATGAATGTTCGATAACCTTAAATATGGGGATTCTCAATTAAATGCAGCCCGTTCTCATAATGTGGTAATAAAGGGGTAGGTCAGTATTAATTCTGTGGTGAAAAGGAATTAATATTAATTAATTAATTGTGTCATGGGTTGTGGACATGGGAATTAATTAATTTATAGGCCCACTTTATTATTTGCATTAGGTCCCAGGTCTGGCCCAAAATAAATATGTTGAATTGAGCCCAGCAGTCCATTAGGGTTAAAGCCCTAGGTCTGTAAATAGACAGCTCTCTCTCACTAGTTGAAAAACACAATTCAAAATCAATGAAACACTGAGAGAGAGCGAGAGAGAGGGGCGGCGGTTACTCAGTGCAGATGGGAGAATTTTGATTCTGGCCTGCACAACTACAGATCTGTGGAATCCTCACCAGTAGCAAATCTGAACAGCATTGGGATACAGCCCTGAAGATCTAATCTGGAGAACAGATTCCTCTTCTTCTCTTTTCTTTAATTAAATCTTGAAATTCGAATCTGTCTAATTTCTTTTTCCGCAGATTTGATTAATATCGCGTGGTTGATTCGAATATTGGAATTCAAACGCGAAAGATCGGTACAGAGACTACAGAATCAAGGTAATCTCTATTATCCATGCACTAAATTCATAGGAGCATGCTAGGGTTTGTGAATTGGTATTGTGAAAAATAAACCATAAATCGATCCGGCTTATTTGAATTTTGTGATTCGGTTCACGGATAAATCCCTACAGTATCATCTCTCCTTCCTTCCAAAATATCTCCTTCTTTTTCACCTCAATCCCATCTCTGCTCTACACATGGCTCTCCATCCTGCCTTCCAACTCTAGCCGCTCACACGATTAACACCTGTCCAGCTTTTGAGACAGGATCTAAAAAGTCTAGAGATCCTGTCTGCAGGATCTGAACACTTCCAATTATCAAAAGCTAAGGCTAGAAATTTCTGACACGATACAATTCATGACACAAATTCGCACGATAATAATGAGCACGAACCAGGCACAAACTTGTTCAGCTCTAAGACGAAAATGATGACCCATTACGCTCTAAACACGAACATGATAACATCTGACAAGAATAATGTTGGTCTCAAAATCAAAGTACGTAATATGCAGCAGAAAGACAAATATGAGTTGCACTTGTTCTCCGAAACTGACAGTAACTTAGTTTAAGGTAGTTAAAAGGTGTTATGCTTAGGTCTGCCGTTTGTTAAATATGTTTCGCAGAATATATACTTCAATACTTGGATAAGTATTGAAGGTTTTAAAGTCAGTTCTACAAAACTAAAAATCGACAGAAACTTAAATGAAAGCAATAAAGAACACGTGATATTTTATAGTGGTTCGGATCTAAAAATCCTACATCCACTCTTCAGACACTTGGTCTAGAAAATCACTAAGTATAATACAAGCCTCTTTACGATCTATACACAGCCCGTCGGCACTCCGTCCTTCAGTCTGCTGGGATCACTCGCCTAAGAACACCTTGTATGCTTAGCCTTCAGGTTGAAGTGAGGACGGCACCCCGCAGCCTTCTTCCTGGTGGTTGGATGCTTGTTCTTCTTCTCAGAACTCAGGTGGTTGGCAGAAGCCCGTGAGAATCAGAATCTCAGAGTACGAAACTGATTGCTATGAATATATATTAGTAAGATATATTCAACAAATGGTAGCTTAAGCTATGGATAACTCTAGAAAAGAGTTATTATTTTTACCTTAATTTGGTTAAATGTGTCATGAATTAGGTTAATTGAGTGAGATAACTAGGAAGTTTTAGATTAATTAGTCGTTGTGTCTTGTCTTTGTTTGTTAGTTGGTGTTTAGCCTAATTTATTAGGTTTTTGCCATGAATTATTTAGTGTTGTCGCGGGTAATATTATGTTGTAGCTTAACAGTAGCATGCTGAGGAGAAGCTGATTGCTGTAGCATGGGAACCGCATGGCTAATTTTTTTGAAAAAGCAATTCTGGGACCACCTGTAGAATATATCCCCTAAATCGGCGCTAAAAACTTGTTGTGTGCTTTGATGTGTTAAAGTTTAATATGCAAATGCACGTAGTCTAACAAGTAATATAGATCAAAGTCCAGATATCGTTCCCAAGGGACTGAAAGTAAGCCATGCACAAAATATTGTTTTAAATAAGATTTGTGTGAGGACTTTCTAAATTAAAATTACAAAAATGCGTAAATGATGAAACCAGTTAAAGCCAAAATGATTAACAACTTTTCTTCCCAAACAATGATCATGTAAATCTCGGAAATAAGATTTAACAATGATAGAAAACACACTTGGGTTGTCAACATATGCTTATCCATTATCCTATTTGCTAGAGCATGGTTCATGCATCATCTCTGAGTTTTGCAACCTATCAACAGTGCCTAGAAAGCTTTCACTCTACTAGATCCGCCTCTTCCTATCAATCCTCATATGTCTGTGCAAGATTTAATATTCAGATGCAATATAACAGAGCAGGGGTTCTTAACAAGCCTAAATTTCTTCATATGTCTACACATGAAATAAGGTTGATTATGATCTCCTCTTCTTATATCTCCTTTCGGTCTCCCTAAGTGAGAAATTCCTTTCCACTATCGTGCTCAAGGAATCAAACAAACCAAAATCATAACCAAACATCAGATTTGAAACAACAACATATTCCAACATATATTAAAATAGAAAAACAAGTCAACAACCCAAGCAAAGAGGTTTTAGCTCATATTTGAAACAAGAAAATAGAAAATGGCTATCATTTCATCTTCCTAACCATCTTCTAACATAAAATAACTAGCAATAATCCAAAATACACAGAAAAAATCCTTGTTCATTGAGTCTCCTTCCTCAATCACACACGAGCGCCTCTAGCTTCTCTTACTCCTTCCAATTGTGTCCGTGTGTGTATCCTCTCTCCTTCCTTCCAAAATATCTCCCTCTTTTTCAACTTATTCCCATCGCTGCTCTACACGTGGCTCTCCATCCTGCCTTCCAACTCTGGCGGCTCACACGGTTGACACCTGTCCACCTGCAGACAAGATCTCTACACTTTTTAGATCCTGTTTCTAAAGCTGGACAAGTGTGAATCGTGTGAGACGCCGGGGCTGGAAGGCAGGATGGAGAGCACTTGGGCTCATAGGGATCCTCAAGGGCTTGGTATTTTCTAGACAAAACTTGTTAATCAAGCCCTTTGTGTAATTCTTCTGATTGATGAAGGTTCCTCCTTTGGACTGAATTACGTGAAGACCCATAAAGTAAGCTAGCTTACCCATCACGCTCATCTGGAAGTTACTTTGCATAAGGTGGGAAAATTTTTCACACATCTTCAAGTTTCTGCATCCGAAGATAATGTCGTTGACGTAGATCTGAACAAGAAAGATATCTGCTCCATCCTTGATCCTGAATAGTGTTGTGTCGATTTTGCCTTTCTGGAAACCATTCTTGAGGAGAAACTGAGACAGCGTCTAAAGCCAAGCTCGGGGTGCTTGTTTTAACCCATAGAGATCCTTCTCAATTTATAAACTTGATTTCCTTCTTCAAAGCCTGGGGGTTGTTCCACATATACTTCTTCTTTCAGCTCCCTATTCAAAAAGGCACTCTTCACATCCATTTGGGAAATTGTGAAGTTGTTGTGTGCGGCATAAGCAAGGAAAAGTCTGATAGCTTCAAGTCTGGCTCTGGAGCAAAAGTCTCATCGAAGTCGATCCCTTCACATTGAGCATACCCCTTTGCTACGAGCCTTGCTTTATTTCTTACTATGTTCCCTGTATCATCTCTCTTGTTCTTGAAGACTCATTTGGTGCCAATAACTGACTGACGATTTGGTCGATCCACCAAGTACCATACTTCATTTCTTTTGAACTCAGAAAGCTCCTCTTGCATGGCATTGATCTAGTCAGTTGATTTCAGAGCATTCCCGATCTTCGTGGGTTCTGAATGCTGAGGGATAAAACAAGTAAGCAATGCGCTTCCTTGTCTTGTGCGAACTGAGTTTTCAACAATTTCTAGCACGACCTCCTCGGGATGATGTCTCAACCATTTTGACTTTTGGAGCTAAGTGACTTCTACAGGTTGAACAAATGCTCCAGGATACTCAGTATCGTCTGCTTCTGATACTAGAACTTGAACTAAGGTTGATTCCACCTTGGCTTGATCATCTGGAATAGGAACTTGATCTTTATCACCTGGACTTGAATCTTCTTCTCCAATGGTGACTTCCACGATCTGCATTAATTGGTCTTCTTGATTTACTGCAAGTTGAACCTCTTCAGGATGAACATCTTCATCTTCAAGTAAGTCAGCTTGGGTAGGAAACTTAGTTTCAGTTTGGCCTCCAGACTGAGCTTCATCTTGATCGCATGAGGTTTCCCCTTAATTAATGGCTGCAGTTATTGTTAGTGAACCAATGGCCTCAGTAAGGTCAGTTGCATAACTGGCCTTGTCCTCTAGAATACTTGAATGATCATTCACAGATCTAGCTTGAGAAATTTCATTAGAATTTTCTTTACCAGAACTGAGTTTCTCACTGACATCTTTGATCTCGTGATCACTAAGTTCGAGGCCCTTCAAGGTCATGCGCACTAAAATAGACTCATAAAAAACAATAGAGCATGTTACTTCAACAAGTCCGGTGGTTTTGTTAAGTACTCTATATCCCTTGTATGAAGGATGTCCAAACCCAAGGAACACCTTCATCCGCCTTGGGACTAAAAGTATTTAACTTAGAATTTTGATCACCAAAATTATTAACGACTTAGCAAAGCTAACAATATAGCGGCAAATAAAAATAATCGATCCCACGAGGAATGAAATAACCAACCATCCTAAGTACTGAACTATAGTTTCCCAGGATATTATTTGAGGCGATCAAATTCAAGGGGTTTTGGTAACATTAACTTGAAAAATTAAATAGCAAGCAATCTTCAAAAAGATCAATTTAAAACCAGATAGAATATTTAAACGGTGTTTCAATCAAATAGAAAGTTTCAGATTCTAGAGATTCATTACTATCCTTCCTGACATGCAACACATAAATCTATCAAATACAAATTTAATTCCTTGAAAGATGGAAATTAGAAAATTATTGTAAATTTTTTAATGGAAAATTCACAAAGTTGATTATCAAAATTCCTTTACCCTTTCGGTCTCAAGAATAATTCAATAACTCCCTAAATCAACAAATTAAATCCTATTACCTAATTCCCTCCTTTTAAGATAAGAATAAATGATTATATTGTGAAATCATTTTCCTGTTAATTAATTATCACCTTTTGAGTCTCAAATTAATTAACCAATAACTTAAATAAGTGGCCAACAAATCTAGGTTTAAATCAAAGTACAGAATTTCACAAATCTTACAAGGAAAGGCATTTGATACAATTAATCTGTAAACATGCAGTCAGAATAGATTTTTAACCCTAGAATATGATTAAAAGTTTAGTTCATCATATTCATAATAAACAACATCATGAAAAGATAAAACATGTATTAACTTGCATTGATCAAATCGAAGTCTTGAATGAACAGTACAAACCCATCAATTGTCTTCAAACTCCAAAAGTAATTCCAACATAAACTCTGCTTTGGAAAAAAAATATTCTACTCTAAAAATTAAATGTCTAACCCTAAAAACTCGAATGAAAGTGTTTATATAGGTGTAAAAATAAACCCCACAAGGTATAGAGCTAAACAAGGAAAAAGATTGCCAAAAATACAAAAATCTCGCAGAAATAACTTCTACGTTGACCGACACACACTCCACACCAGTCATCGCATGCTCCTCCTCGACACACTCTGCCTCGACATGCCACGTTGGTCTCGACCTTCCACATCGACCGACACAGAGCTCGCATCGATCGATGTGGAGCTCCCGCAACAACTCCTCCGGGATTGATGCTAGCTCGCCGTCGACTGCTTTTGTCGATCGACACAAGCCTCATGTCGGTCGATACAGAGCTCAAACTCCTCCTATCTTCCTTGTTTCAAAATTATTCTCTTTTCCTGCAAAAACACACCATCAAACACATATATAACACTAAAATACTACGATGCACAAATAAACGTGAAAATCACACAATTAGAACACTAAATGAGCTAGAAACTAATTGATAAGTTAGCGAAATAACGAACTTATCAACTTTCCATTGTTATGGATGTAACATGGAGAACCAAATGCACGTATATGAGCTATAGAAGACTTACGACCTTTGTAGACTTCGTATGGGGTTTTATGATGGCGACTGTGAAGGGATTCGTGAACTGAATCACGAAGTCCGTTTGCCAAGGATCGTTAATTGGAATATCAAAAATAAATTGCTATGCCTATGAACAATCCTAGCATGCTAATATATTATTATGCATGAGAAGTTTTATGCGGAATACCTGGATTGATGAACTCTGAAGAACGCGTGCGCGGAGATGCCCTTTGATCTTTCCCACGCACAAAGATTTAATTTCCTAACAGATTGAGGAAATAAATCTATGAAAATAATAATGATATTTTCGAAAAACAAGGAGAGAGAGAAGAAGAAAAATCCTCCTGATTTGATCTTCTGATCTGTATCCCGACTCGATCTGAAAATCTGGTGAAGATTCTCTATCAGATCCCTTGCCCGGTTGAGAAGCAGAATTTCCTCCTCGTTCTCAGATCTTAGTCAATCACCACAGCTCCCAAAACTGGTTTGCTGTGTGCGACTTATGATCTTGTGGTGTGTTGAGATCTGAGGAACTGAGGCCTATTTATAGGAAAATACTGGACTCCTATTGGGCTTGAGTTTCATGCGCCAGACCAGGGACCAAAATGCAAATAGCAAATAAGGCCTATCAATTAATTAATTCCCATATTCAATCCAGAATATAATTAATTAATTAATTAATATTGATTCATTCCACCAGAGAATCAATATTGTCCTACCTATTTGCTACTACGTTTTGAGGTACGGGTTGCATGGGCTCGGTATATCCCCGCATTTAAGGTTACAGACATTCGTTAATTAATTTAAGCTCTGACAAGCTATTTAATTAATTAACATCTTATATTCCTGAATCAATCCACTCAAACCTTTTTTCACTTATGCTTGAACTTAATCAGCCTGCAGGACTTAGCATAACGAACCTTTTGAGCTGTTCAGGGAATGTCACCACCCTATACTGGATGTGGTTACCTAGTTCCAGTACCAGACAGTCACACACAAACTGCTATTACCCAAGATACAGATATACAAGCTCAACTAGAGCCTTTCACTGCAACTCAAAGTAATACACAATCTGCATATACTTCTGTACCTTGATTTAGGCTTAGGATCTCGTCAAGCCATAGAGATCTAGATTCTTTTAATGTCAGATAAAAGAATCGATCTCGACTTAGGTCCTTATCAATGTGTGCTCCACACCAGCATACCAAGCCATCCAAGATAAGATGCTTATTACTGCGTATGCTGCAGCCTACACCGACAGTTTATCCTGGAACTGTCTCAGCTATCTCGCTAGGTCAAACGATCCATACGATCTTCCGTGATCTTCTACACACCGTATGATCTCCCTATCGACGAGATAAGAGGATGATTGCGTTTGCGACACATGTTTGTTAATTCAGACAGGAGATGAACATACAACATTTATGATTCCCAGTATATTAACCAATCGACCTTGTACATAATATACCAATCATAATGCTTTCAGTATATAATTCCATCAGACTGTTGATAGAGCTTATAATCTGTGTATAGCATGCCATTATCAAGGCTTCTCCCCTGTAGCCTTCTCTTAAGTCAGCTTCAGCAAACATAGTCCTCACTGTCTCCTTCAGTGTTCTGTTTCTTCGCTCGGCAAGACCATTCAGCTGGGGTGTTCTTGGAGCTGACTTCTCGTGAGCAATGACAACATCAGCACATAAATCTATCAAAGGACCATTACAAAACTCAGTCCCATTGTCTAATCTGATTCTTTTCACTGTGACTCCCTCATTGTTTTGCACTTGAAGGATGAGTTCTTGTAGTTGAAGCTTCACTTCATCCTTGCTCATCAACAGACTTACCCATGTGTATCTCGAGTGGTCATCCACTACAACGAGAGTGATCCTCTTTCCTCCAATGGTGGGTGGCTTCACCGGTCCAAATAGGTCCATATAAAGTAGTTCAAGGATCTTATATGTGCTTGCTGTGATGGTTGATTCTTGAATGAAGCTTTAGTTTGCTTTCCCATATTGCATGCTCTACAGACACCTTCTTCTTTCTTGAACCCAGCTTGCGGTAGGCCTTCCACAAGCTTGTGCTAGGCTGAGTGTCTGATCGATTGGCTAAGTGTCAGTGATGAGTCAAACCGTAGATCTACAAATACGGTCTTCCAGATCTCACAATTACTCCTAAAGAAGGAGTTCAGAAACTATCTTGTCTTTTAATGAGATTAGCGCAGTACAATCCTGGTTCATTCTCATTAAATAATCTCCCTGAAGAGAGCAATCGTCAGAGATACAGATATGATAGCACAAAACATTTTTAAGCATAGTAGTCAATTTAAAACAAAACATTTTCACACTCATTTTGAAACTGAGCATGGAGCTCGAAAAGTATTTATTTTTACTGAAAATAGACCCGACCTGTGTTTAGCTAATAGAAAAGATGATCTTGTTATCTGTGCAGTTGAGCTGTATCACTTTTATCCTTTAACTCCCCCTTCAAATAATAATTACACACATACATTTAATTAGGATGGATACTCTAAGTATCTCAATCAGTCCTAGCTGACAATACATGACGTAATCAGGACCTATGACTGACATCTATCTGACACCTTTCAATTCACTTCACATGTGACATCTTTCAAATCCAATCAACATGGTTAATCAAATTATGATTAACTAATCAACTTATTTCAATTAACGTTCATAGCTTGAACACTTAAATCATGCTTTAAACTTCAATTGATTCAAACTAATCAAACTCAATATTCGATTTCATAACCCAACGTCTAATCATACTCATAACATGTTTCATTAATCATAACTTATGCTTAAAAATCAAAAGCAACTCGATATGGATCAAAATCGAACCTCGAAAACATTATTCTTTCCTCTGTACTGTTGTGACGACCGACATGCATGTGTGTCGGTCAACAAACAACCATGTCGATCGAAAGGCATGTCGTCGATCAACATGTGCATCTCGCTCGACACCCCTCGACATGGCTCAACACCTCGGCGTCAATTGACACGAGCTCACGTTGACCGACACATCTGTATCAACTGACGGGGCCGTGTGTCGATCGACACAAGCTATATCGGTCGACAAGCATCGTCTTCTTCGACGCGCCAACGGGCTGTGACTGTCACTCAACTTTTTCTCTTGTTTCAGACACAACCAAGCTTAGAAATTCATACTAGCATGATCCTAGACCATCATAGAACAAGAACACATGCTTCAAACGTTCGAAAATACGTAAAACAAGTTGGAGGAAAAACGGTAATCGATGCACTCACCGGAAAACTTTCACCGGTGGTGGTGGCGGATTCTGGCATCCAAACTTTAGTTTCTTCGTACCTACGAGTTCCCTACGACACGAAGAAACAAATATGTAAGCTAAATACTGATTCATCAAAGTTTCATACGAGTTCTAAGCCGATACCATAATTTATCGATTTACCGATGGCTTACCTTCGAACTCGATTTTCTCTCTCGTTTCTCGAGAAAATTGATCGTTCTCAAGCTCCTCGTACTCCTTGAAGTGCAAGCTTCACGATGATGGTGGTGGCTTGGTTGGCGACGAATGGTGGTGATCGGAAAAGATGGTGGAATGTGGCTGCATTGATGGTGGTGGTACGGAGTTTGGAATTGAGAGGAAAAAGGTTGGAAATTGTTTGCAAAGTGAATAATGAGTTGTTTGTATTTTTTTGCAAATTTTGAAATGAATCAAACACTCCACCACCTCCAATCAATTTCACACCGCCAAGCTACTCTGTCATTGCCGCCCCTATAATGTTACGTAGTAGATTTCTTCACCACGAAGAATTCTCCCCCCACCTGAACTCGTGTATAATTTCCTCCGATAATTCAACTTCCCGATTCTACAAATTTTAATGCATTATTCCGATTAAACATGCAATTACTTGGAAATGTTCCATTTAATGAACCCGTCTCGTTCATATTATTTTCTAAATTTCTGGAGATATAAATATCATCCAATTTCTTTAATTTCAATAAATCATAAATCACCACTCGGGTCTCAGAAAATTATACCGATAATTTCGTATCCTTCCATATTTTAATTCCAAGTGTTTCCTTAACTCGGTTTAAGAAATGGACCTTCCGAGTGCGAGTTGTGAATTTAAATGCGATTTATTATTCTTAAATAATAATTCGCCGCACTCATTTTTCCTTTAGAAAATGTGACTACACGGTCACTTAGGCTTCCTCGAAACGAACTAATTGGTATATCACATGTTAGAAATTTACCCTCGTTTCTTATTGGGTGTCATTTCTCGTTTCTAAAGCAAATAATAAATAATTTGCAAAATAAATAAATATTCGTTTATTTATTTTAATTAAGCATTAAATAGCTTTATCAAATTCGGGATATTACAGTGTTCCCTGATAATTCTATAACCTTGTAATTTTGTTCTTTACCTTGAATAATATATATTACCTGTGTAGGTTTGAAGAGTAGATGTAGAGCTTACGCTCGAACCACTATAATTCTCTGTGTCGTTTAATTTTTTGTTTGTCATCTGAATTTGCAATCGCTTCAATTCACAATAGTTATTGATTGATAAGGACCCAACCCAACCCGAATGATCCAATAAAAATTTAATGAGATTACACCATAGGAATTTGAAAAAAGTCCATGAATAAGAATTAAGAGATTTGACTCTTTGTGAAGGAAACCTAAATTATATTCAAACTAACTAATTATTAATTATAATATTTAAATAATTAAATAAAAATAATATATTTTTTTATATTCAATCTAATCTGCATCCAATTCCAAGAATTTCGTGTTCTTATCTTGTTGCTCCTCTCATATGCGTTTTCGGCTCTTATTCTCAGAGGAAAAGAGAAACCTCTTATAAATACTATTTCACTTTTTCAGATAATTAATAACTTTTGAGATATCAAACTAACAAAACTAAAATAAGAGTCATTTCTACTCATACAAACTAGACAGAAAATGAGACTAAATTCCCACTCTTATCCATCATTGTCAACTAAAGAATATTTACGAAGCAAATCCAAATAATCTCACATATACCCATTTATAAATTGGAACTCATATTTTTATCGTTTGTCATTATTATATAAGGTATTTTGCTACAAATAAAATATCCAATATTAATTAGGAATTTCACAAAAGAAAAAAAAAAAAAGAACATAATTATGCGACATCACTTTAGCATATATTCTCGTATAGTTATTATTCATTCGAAACTTATCCTTCACTAGCAGTCAGTGCATCCATCCCGACAGCAGCATCATCCCATTTGCATTCTGTGTCACGTTCTCCGCTGCTGCCATCGAATCGAATCTGTTTCAATATATTTCCATCATCATCATTCAACTTTTTTACACTCACCACCAAAATTATTCCAAGAGAGAGAGAGAGAGAGAAGGGATATTAACCTCATTTCTGTAGTGTTGTTGGACTCAAACACACGATCTTGCTGAACAGGCGGTGGCTGCAGGTATTGCTCCGACTGCAGCTGCCAAGTCGATTGAACCGGATCACCGGCACCGCCATCGGTTGCTTCAAGCTGCTACAGTTAGTGTGATCAACAAGGTTTGTTCATGAAAAAATAAAATGAGAACAGTGCAAGTGAATCTAACTAGTTTTTAGATACATTGATGAGTTTTATAGAAGTTTTTCTTACATATAAATATTAAATATAATTGAAAAACTGCTATGCGCTAGTAGGTAGGAACTAGCACCTAAGTAGTATTTGAACGGGAATTAATTAAATAAATAAATTTTTTAATACTTTAAATATATAAATATTAATAAATAAAATTAAAATTATAACAAATTTAAAATATTTTTGTTAAACAGAACATAAAACTTAACATCTGGGTCAATTACCTACTTAGACCCCAAAGAGAATAAAAACATCTCGTATCTTAATTTTTGATTCAGATATGGGACGTTTTGTACTCTAGAGTCTAGAATGGATGCATAAATTCAATCAATTAACAATTGTAATCAAATAGGATAAATCCTTTCAGGTACATAACGAGGTCATTATCTTGAGATATATATATATATATATATATACATGCATTACCTTTCTCATCAGAGCTGCGTTGAGTTCCAATAAACTTCTTTCCTACAAAGCAGGAAAAATTATTTTGACAAATGCAAACAAGAACGTCTATCACTTATTTGATGTTGATGATAAAGCACATACCTTTTGTTGAAGATCAGAGAGCTTATCAAACAAATGTTGATTCTACACATGACATAAGGTAGCCAACTTATCAAATTACCACAGAAATACAAAAATAGACATATATAAAGGGTTGCGATTTTCTCAAATATATTACGAATTATGCATATTCTTAAATAAATGCTTGAACTACCAATTTCATCTTAAATCTACGATGAGAGCAGAAGTTTGTTGACGAAAAGTTGATATTTCGTTGAGAATTTCAAACGAAATGACACTAACTTTTTAAAAAAGCAACAAGCAAATCCGAAATGCCGTCCTCTCCTAAGCGTCATTTTTCCATTGCCGAACTTTTGCTCTCATTATAAATTTAAAATAAATTGATAATTTGAGCATTAATTTAGATATACGTATGAATCAAAATATATGAAAAATCACAATTATTTATAATATAATTGCACATTTATAATATATAAATATATATAGATAATGATGCATGAAGACAACCTTCTTGGAGCGTATTCGTTTTAAGGATCCATCCAACACTTGCTCAAGTTGATCAAGCTCATTGGTGCCCAACTGTACCAAATCTTCACCTAGAATATGCCTGCACATAAAAAAATCTAGCATTAATATATGCATTTGGCTGTTTGCAAGAGTAAATGATGTAGGAACATTTAGGACGAAACACAAGTTCTTTTTTTTGTTCAATAAAACATATGTATAAAAATATAGAGAAAATGTTAAAACTACAAATATATTATACAATATTATTATAATTTTTCCAAATTTTACTACAAACCAGGGGCAGAGGCAGACTTCAAGTTTCGGGGGACTCGACCATGTTCCGGGGGCTTGACCATATCACGATTGAATCGAGTCTTATAAATATAACTAAAAAAAAAAAAATTCGGCCGCCGGGGGGTCGGCAACCCCCCAGGGCTGCCTTCGCCCCTGCTACAAACTATACGTATTATTAAAATAAATGTGAAATTATTAGTTTTATTTCAAATTATGATGAGAGAAAAAATTCGACACCAAAAAATTGACACGGCTTACTGACAACGCTCAACATTTACGAAACTATGTATTAGCATGCAAATATATTAAGCAATCTATTATAGTTTTCTTAGCTTTTGTTGTCGAATATTTACTATTGTTATAAATTTATCATACTTATATAAATAAGTGTATTGGATTGATCATTTATACAACTACTATTGCATTTCTCCAATGTCTCTGTACATTTACATCTAACATGCTATTAGAGCGATTGATCCTAGGTTGCTTGATTCTTGAGGGTTTTAAAGATTGAGATTTTTTCGGTAACATCCGTTGCACTTGCCTCATCGCTCCCAATTCATGTGTATTTTTTTGCCTCTTAATCTGATAACACTCTTATTCTGTCCAAGATTTGGGGTTTGCTAATACTTTGCCTACTATCCTGTTGCCTGCTTACTTGTCCCGCATTAACTATTATTGTCTATCTATTACTGCAATTGTTCCACCTATTATGCAAAGCTCTTCGCATGTCCCTAATAGTTTATCTACTACTACAACATCAACTACTGTACATGTTCTTATTGTGTTTCAAACTCTATTTTGCTCATGTTGATTATCTTTGTACCAAGCTGGACATGAATACACATGCTCCAAACTGAGGAGTGTTAAAGATACATGTTAACATATCTTTGTGATATGTTTTAGATTGTTAAAGATATATGTTAATATATCTTTGTGAATTTTTTTTCCTTTTCTTCATGGATAAGATTTTCCCTGCTTGTATAAATAGGCAGTGATTTAATCATTAATAGAATAACTGCTACTTTTCTCCAATATGTCTCTATACGTTTAACATCAAACATGGTATCAGAGCGATTGATCCTAGGGTGCTCTATTCTTGAGGGTTTAAAAGATTGAGATTTTTTCGGTAACGTCCGATGCACTTGCCTCGTCGCTCCCTATCCATTTGTGTTGTTTGTTGCCTATTCTGTCAAATATTTTGTGTTTGCTACTTTCTGCCTATTGTCCCGTGTTGACTACAACTACATGCGTACTGTCGCGCATCGACTGTTAAAGCCTGACTAGTGTCTCCCGCATTGATTTTACTGTCTATCTACTATACTAACTGTTTCGTCTATTGTGCAAACCTCTTCCGCAGATGTGTTCATTGTGTTTGCAATTTTATTGTGCTCGGGCTTATTGTATTTGTACCAGGATGGATATGATTGATAAATATGCTCCAACATGAGGGGGAGTATTAAAGATATATGTTAATATATCTTTGTGATATCTTTTAGATATTTGTGACATTTTTATTTTTTCTTTTTCTCCCTAAATTAGTTTTGTCGCGCTTGTATAAATAAGTACATTGGTTTAATCATTAGTACAACAACTACTATTTTTCTCCAATATGTCTTGATATTAACATCTCACAATAATAATAAAAAAATAGATGCAAAAATTACCTTTGAGACTGTTGTAGAGCCTCAACCCTTTCCTTAAGCTTCAAATACTCTTCGTAGGTCTTCTGCTTTCAAGGGATCAAGTTAGTTATATCTATTTTTTCATAGACCATAATTTTTCTGTGTACAAAGACAATTGCACATATTGGAGAAGATATGCATGAAGATATACATTCAAAAGATATATCTATATCTTCGTAGATTATTTATATATTTGTACACTATGTATATCTCTAGAGATTCATTTATTTCTTGTAAACTCTATATATACATGTATCAATAATACATTATTTCCTGAGGCAAATAATAACATGAATTCTGTCCCACTTTATATCTTTTATTCCAAAACTTTTCAATAGGTATTTCTACATTAGATATTCATTGTCGGGATATCTTCGAAGGGAAGGAACTGTTGAATTTACTAGCATCAGATTTCATTCTATTTCGCTAGATTATGTACAACAATGGATAATCAGAGAAAACTACACATTTTAATGTCACATTTAAACGTATAGAAATTGATTAAATCAAGAGATACAAACTACCAAAATGATAGTTTAACACTAAGAGAATTAAATCAAAATCTATTATTATCTATTATATGTATTAAAAAAAAATTTGTAAACATCCCGCCAAAATTCTAGAAAAATGTGATAATTATAATTAAAATTATTGATTTATCAATAATTATTAGTTTATTGGAAATTGTGCCGATTCCACCAATCATATTTTTATAAATTAATACATATATAATAGATAACTTAATGCACAAATATTAAATTTAATGCATCCACACATTTTATTAATGCAAATCATAATATGTTAACTTTTAGTCACACATATATTTTTGCTTATCTGTTTATTAGATGCATAAGTTATATTATATTAAATCTATTATTATTAAGTATTCTTCATATATATTTTTCTAAAGATTAAAATATTTTTCGCAAAATATGTAAAATGGGTGAAACATAATTTAAAAATAATCAAGTTCTAACATAATATAATTTTAAATACATAAAAAATATGTTCATGCAATGCAATGCACACACTATATAAATCTAGTTTTCTTCCTTAAAAAAATACCCAAAGATTCATAGACCAATAATCTTTGAAATATAATGTGCACAAAATTTAAAAAACAAAACAATCCAAACCCATATAATAAGAAACTAAGGGTTAATTGTATTTGTAAACACAACTTTTCATCAATTTATTTGCAATTATAATATAATTTTTAAATTTTAGCAATTCTAATAAAAAATTTTAAAAATTTTGCAATTATAACACAATTTAAGAAAACATGAGAATATTGTTTATTTATTTCGATATGTAGAGTGTAGTTTTTTTAAAATTATTTATTTATTGAAATCATATTGAAAATAATCATTTAAATTATAGTAATTTATTTTCAATTCTAAATTGTTGAAATTTAGAAATCAAAGAACATTTTCATCCCAAAAATATGTTACAGAAAAACATTAAAACTGAATACAACGGTATTAAATTTTAATTAAAATTTTAAAAATTGTGATTCCAATTAATAATAAAGTAAAAGTATTAAAATTTTTATAATTTTTAAAATTAAAGATTTTCATTCTGATTTCCAATTGAATGAAAAAAAAATGTCGCATTATCACAACACTTTTAAATTATGTGTTATAATTGCAAGATTTTCGACTATTGTGCTGTACTTAAGATTTAAAAGTGCGTTATATATGTCAATTTATAAGAAATTGTGTTATCATATGAAATTAACCCACACTAACAAATAAACCAACAATGGAAATTTGCCCATAAAAAGTGAAGAACCCCCACCCAAAAAGTAAAATAATAATAAAAACTAACCCCTTAAATTATTACAAAAATTGTTTTTATTCTCTTTTCTATTTATTTGGCAAGATAGTCAAATTGAGAAGAAGGGATAGTGAAAATGTGAATCAATTCAATTATTTTTAGAGATGCATTGATCTCATATATTTTGTAGAAAGTAGAGTATGTTTGTATTACCTGCTCACTGTTGGGAGATTGATTTGCCTCCAACTGACTATAGCTACATTTGTGGTATCTCTCCACCACCTTGCTCAAGCTATCATCAATCAAATATCAAGCACCCAATTAAGTATCATAAATAAATAGTTTATGTAGAATTAAATCATATTAAACTGAATACAAATTTTAGTTTCAACACATAATCCAATCCATATATAAAATGCATATTCGTGAGATTTGATTTTATCATGCTGCAACACAAAGTTGTACGCCCCAACAAATGCGTCACTTCAAGGAGAGGTTGGGGTGAGAAATGATTGAAATGCTAAAGTATTACAATGTCACTCGAAATCTTACATTTTTGCAGACTGTATAATTAAAGTTCAATTCATTTTTGGCATTAAAGAAGTAGCAAACACTTGGTAAAATAATATGCAATAAATCAACTCCAAAATAAGCCCCCAAAAAAGTTTCTTATTTTACATATCTAGTTAATTATTTTTCATATAATATTAAGATAAATATATAATTGTTAAATAAGAATAAAACTTTTTTTTTTTCTTTTTGGAATGATTGCAGCTTCCCAAATCTGGTTCCTTCCTTCATATAGGCTCTCCATAGGTACAAAAATTGCAGGAATAGTGGAAGAGTAATGAAACCCTAATGAGATCCTAAATAATAATTAAAAAAAAGGAAAGGTTTCTTCTCCTATAAGACTATTCTGAATTTGATAAGCCGTACATAAAATTAGAAAAATACTTAATAAGATTTTCTAAAATAAAAAATATATAAGTCTGAACACAGAAAATAATTTTTTATAATGTTTTGCTTGGATCAAAGAATCAAATACAGTGAAAAAGAAGGAAAAGGTACGATCCAATTTTTAAATATACTCCCTCCGTCCCATAACAATTGTCTTGTTTGGAAATGACACAGATACCAATGCAAGTAGAGATAGAAGAAATTAGTATTTTATTAGTGAGTGTGTATAAACTTTCCATTTTAGGAAAGAAGACAATTGTTTGGGACAAACGAAAAATGAAAACAAGACAATTATTTTGGGACGGAGGGAGTATTAATTTAGGGCTAATATCCAACTACTACAATTGAAACTCACAAGAACTTTAAGAAAGAATTTGAGGTATATATTTCTCCATTTATATGCAGGCTTTCTCAAATCTCCAGGCGTCAGTGTTAAATCAGAGGAAATTTCAAGATTTCATTCAATTTTTTCTTTTGTTTTTTTTTAGAATCGATGCAACTCTAGCAAAATTAATCTTTTAAAAAAAAATAATAATAATCTTTTGTGCTAAGTAAATAGTACAGTTTGTTAGTTTCTGGTACAGAAAAAAAGTTAATATATGTGACTCAGATCTCACCAATAAGGAAACAACAGCATCCGATGTAAATGATCGATCGAAATCAGTAAAATCATTGCGAAGATTTCATACAAAAAATTTGCGAAAAAAGATTTGTGAAACCCCAATTAATAAAAATGAAGTGAGAGAGAGAGAAAGGCAGACCTAGAAGTGCTGCAGAACTCGTAGAGTTTGCCCTTGCTGGAGAAGATGATGAGAGCCACCTCGGCATCGCAGAGAAGGGAGAGTTCGTAGGCTTTTTTGAGCAGCCCATTTCTTCTCTTGGCGAAAGTCACCTGCCTATTTATCTTGTTCTCGATTCTCTTCAGCTCCACCTTCCCTCTTCCCATTATATTATATGTGTGTGTATATATATATGTGTGTGTATGTATTTTTGGAATCTTGCTGTACCTACTTTCAGGGAAATTTTCTTTATTTGTAGAGTAATTTGAATGTTATAGAACTGGAAAGATAGATGGGGTGAGATATATGAGAGGGAAAAGAGACGAACAATTATGGCAGTGGTTTCTCTTGTATTCTCCCTCCTCAAGCTTTTCTAGGGTAGCAACAGATATTGCTCCTTTGGTGGGGTAGATATCTTCATCCACATTCCAACACTATTTCATTGAGTTCAATAGTATCGGACCGGTCCAATTAAGATCCGAATACCCATTATTATCCAACGAGTTCTCTTGTTGGAATTATTGTTTCCCATTGGACATTGGAGCTCTTAATTTCGTGTGTCGAACCTACATATAGTCCAATGTTTTACTTTAATGTAAATTATCAAATGTATTACTAAATTATACGTCAAACTAGCAAATAGTTTGGGATTGGAATTTGATAAAATTATTCCCTCCGTCTCACTTAAATAGGTCTTTTTCATTTTGATATATTAATTTCGGAACTAGTATTTAGTAGCTAATTGTGGTTAATAATAAAATTGGCAAATGTAATTAACTTATTTAAGTCTTAAATAAATTAATTACAATTGTCAATTTTATTATTAACCACAATTAGCTATTAAATACTAGCTCCGAAATTATTGTATCAAAATGAAAATGGCCTATTTAAGCGAGACGGAGGTAATACTATAATTTATAATATTGCATGTTGGCATATAGTTTTGAAAATGTTGAAAATCGTCTATTTGTGTTACGTCAATTTTCCAACATTGGAAATTTCCTTCCATTAGAAATTCGAAATAAAACTAATATTAATTTTATATACATTTTAATAATATATGTAATTTATAATATATTTGAAAAATCGTAATATCTTATGCTTTATTTGATGCTTTACTCTTTACTTTATAGTCCACTTATATCAAAGTATTTTGAGTAAATACTTTGAGAACAAACAATACTTTATTAAAAAAATTATTAGCTACAATTAGGGATGTCAATAAAGCCCGAAACCGATGGATCAGCCCGAAACCGGTGGGTTAAAATGCGGGTTAGGGTAAAAAAATTTCAACCCGAAATTATTTTTAACCGAACGGGTTGAACCCGATGGGTTGGCGGCCCGAACGGGTTGAGCCTGGTGGGTTGCGGGTCGACCCGTAGGTCAGGTAATATTTAATTATATATATATATATATATATATATAATATTTTATTATTCATTATTTCTAATATTATTTATATCCTACTATACCCAAAAATCCAATTTTCTAAACCTAATTTTTCGTCACACAAAATCTCATCTATCTCTCAAAATGATGTAGTCCATTACCCTCAAATCGAAAAATCCTCCATTTCTTCCACTTTCACTATCTTCCACTCGTCACTCTCCTAATTAGCGTGTCTACTCATTTCTTCCTCTCAAGCACCTTTACAAGCCTCTCGTTGTTATGTTTACCCAAGTGAAAGCTACATTTAATTTTATAATCTCTATTTTATCATTTAATATGTTGAAGAATGTACTTCTATTACTTAAAATAGTTCGCATATAAGGATTGATATTTTTTTAAAACTATGATTGGCCAACCTTTTATCTACGTATCACTATTTTTTGACAAAGATATTGTTATCTGATGTCTTTTATTTATGTTGGTTCATCATTTTCATTTTTATTTTGTTTTAGGGATTGTTAAAATATTTTAAGAAAATCTTTACAAAAGTAAACTCGTAAATCTTGCCAACCCGACGGGTCAGCCCGAAAACCGGTGGGTTAGGGTTAGGTTCAAGAATTTATAGCCCGAAAAAAATTCAACCCGATTCAACCCGGACCGAATAGCCCGCAATTCAATAGGGTTAGCCCAAAACCCGACTGGTTAACCCGATTGACATCCCTAGCTACAATTGCAATTACTAATTAAATATGAAAACATATTTATTAGGAAACACAAGCTATAAAATATTATATGTATACAAATTTTTAAATGAGAAGCCTTGGGTCAATTCTGCCTATTCTTGAACCTAATAAAAAAATAATATTATATATATTTAACTGACAATATCACTATACATAAATATTAAAACATAAATCTAGTTTATGAAATTGAATCCTAATCCTCCATCATCGAAGATAAACAGAACTCATTTAACATTAACGAAAAAAAGAGTTAGATTAAAACTCTCATTACAATATTTACTCTTTTTTTTGCATAAAATGCAGAAGCATTATAAAGTCCAATCACATATGATATTTTTCACAAATAAATTGATACTTTTTCTTAAAGACATTACTAATGATCTCATATATATTAATATATATATATATGTGTATATATATATATATATGAGTGTGTGTGTCTTAGTTCACTTGAGATATCCATGTAGAAAGAAATATCATAAAAAAAACCTAATAGTGGTTGGATTGAAATAGTATTGCAAATTTACCATGTGATATATACCTAATTTTAATGGTTGTGCATAATAATAGAATCGACACAATAAGAATGTGAATAATAATCTTGTTATAAACCATCATATTCAGAAATTGAAAACAATAACTACTATTATAAGTGGACAACCAATGGATAGTTGACAGGTTATATTCACTTTATGTCTCTGTCTCAATTGTATTCATGCCTGAGTACTTACGTGGGATCAGAGTGTCCAATTATCCTTGGATGTCGAGATTTTATGGTACACTTTATTTTTTATAAAAAAAATATTGTAATAATATATTAAAGAAAATTAAAAGCGCCTACCAAATACTCCCTCCGTCCCGGTCAAATTGTCCACATTTGACCGGGCACGATAACCAATGCATGTAAGTAGTAGTGGGTGATAGTGGGATGAATATTTTATTGATGAGTGTGAGAAATTTGCTATTTTAGGAAAGTGGACTAATATTGTGGGACAGACGAAAAAGGAAATGTGGACAATTTACTTGGGACGGAGGGAGTAAAATTTAAACGTACGGTTCGTAAATTCTTTTCACCAAGTCGGAACCCTCGTATGCACCGTATGCTTCTTGTGATGTCAGATTCGAATTAGAAATTGTGTAGTTGAGGAGAACTAATATGATTATGTAATAAGAAAAATTGAAATGAGCATAACTAACGTAAAGTTTTTTATATTATTAATATTATATGTATATAAATTAAAATAAAATAGAATAAACACTTTTCTATATACATTATCTCTTAAATTTTATATTTCCTTCCATGCCCATTTTGATGGGAATGTTGGAAGTATCGATAATAATCTGAAAGGAGCTTGAAGAAGAGATCGAAGTCTATGGAAGAAAGAGTGAGTTAGAGTAATTTTACTTTGTATTTGAATATAAATAGTAGATAATTTCTTTGTTTAATTGTACCACAATATTATGAAATAAAATTTAATAAACACTTTTCTACATACATTATCTTTTATATTTTATATTTTCTTCCATGCTATGTTGTAAATATTGAGAGAGATTCGGAAGAAGTTTGAAGAAGAGATGGAAGTCTCCAAAAGAAAGAACTACTTAGGGGGCGTTTGGTTGGTGGGTTTCGGAATGAGGAAATGGATTGATTCCGAAATCTACTGTTTGGTTAAAGGGTATGGGAATGAAAAAATGGGAATGATACCCAAATACTTGGGAATCACCAAAACCCTCCAAAATGGTGGGTTTTCACTTTCATTCCCATATCTCATTACCAAAATTATTTATTTCATACTATTTTATAATTATTTTCTTATTTACTAATTTTTATAATATTACTCTAAAATATTTTGATAATTATATTATTTTGTAATATTACATTAAAATAATAATATTATTATATTAATCATTTATTTTTATCTTAATTTTATACTTTATAAAATAAATAACAATATAAAAATATTATATGTTATTATAATTATATATTATTCTTTTTAATATATTAAAATAATAACATTATTATATTAATCATTTATTTTTATCTTAATTTTATATTTTATAAAATAAATAAGAATATAAATATATTATTTATTTATTTTAATATGATTATATTTTCTTAATTTTTAATTATTAAATTAATTATTTATTTCTTATTTTTTTTAATTCATCTTATTTATTTACTTTTTTATAATATTTTTTATAATTATATTATTTATAATATTATATGTTATTATAATTATATATTATTCTTTTTAATATATTATAATAATAATATTCTTATAAAATCAATCATTTATTGTGTATCTTAATTTTATATTTTATAAAATAAATAAGAAGATAAATAGATTATTTATTTATTTTAATATAATTTTATTTTGTTATTTTATTATTAAATTAATTATTATTTGTATAACAATTTAATTATTTTATAAACCTATAAACTTAAAAAATAAATCATTAAAATTAAAATGATTCCAAAACCCATCTAGTAAACCAAACATCAGAATTGAGAATGATTCCCAAAAATCAAACCCATACCCATTCTCCCTACTATCAAACTCATACCCATAATGATTCCTGACAGTTAAACCAAACGCCCCCTTAGAGTAGTTTTACTTTGTTTTGTCTATAAATTAATGGTAAATTATCTCTTTATAATTGTACCACAAATAAAATACAAAAACTACGTTTTTACATACATTCTCTTTTATATCTGCATAGATTTATTTGTTGATTTTGAAAGTCAAATCATTGCACTAATTCCCACTTAAAGTTTTAAATTTAAATTTTACACGAGATATTAAAATTCAAATTATAATTACAGTTGCTTCAAATAGCAACTCAATTCTCCTCCTTCAAAGTTTGGTAGTATAAAACATTAGAAATAAGATTTTTAGGTTTTAATATAGTTAATATGATATGAATATAACACCACCTTTGTAATTTGCTGAACAAATGGCATCCTATTTAACATTATTTTTTTTAAGGTTGTAAAACTCGATATACATCAATTGGGGATTCAAATAAGAATTAGCGCTCTGAAAAAAATTATTGAATCAACCTATTTTTTAATATTTAAAATACATCATTTTATTATTGAACACAATGTTACATTAGTTTTTTTTTATATTAATACTAAAAATGTAATGTGCTATGCACAGACTTTAATTAATTGAATATCTTTCCTTCTCAATAAAAGATTCTGGCGGGGCTAACTTAAGTCACTCTACTAAAATCTAACATCTTTTTTCTATTTATTTTCTTTAAAAAATATAAAATATTTATGTCATAAAAATATACTCCATCTGTCCCACTTAAATTGTCTACGTTTCCTTTTTCGTCTGTTCCATTTAATTGTTCATTTGTCAAAAATAAAAAATTAATACACACTCACTAATAAAATACTAATTTTATCTATCTCTACTAGTATTGATTATCTTGTCCGTGTTAAAGTAGACAAGACGAAGAGAGTAATTGAGATCCTACGATACTTAATATTTGTGCCGGCCGGCCCCTACTCAACAAGTCTTAGATGCCTAACATCCCGAAGCTTATACCCGATATAACTAGATGATTTTCTTTTGGGCTAGGCAGATTTAATGTCAAGGCCAGCTAGGATGATTGTCACAACATTAAAAACGAAACACATTAATTCACAACTTAAATTATAATTATTTCAAGATTATTTTTATTTAAATTTTCGGACAATAATTTAAAAATTATATTGCATTTCATTAAATCACATATATGCCCAAGGAAATAGGTGGCTTATATATGCTAGTAGAGAATTATGTGTACAAAAAAATAAAATCCCCAACTTCAGTAGTCCTTTCTTTTACGACATTATGGCGATTTAATTCTACAATTGTTAGGAATACTGTTAGAAATATTAAAAAAAAATTTATCTTGATTGTATGTTTATTAGTTTTGGTGCATCAAAGCTCAAGTCGATCTAGTTTCTAGTAACTTAGTATCGAGTCGAAATGTAAAAGTCATGTTTAGGATTACTTGAGTTGTAATAGAACTAGAATAGAAGATTGAAGAATGCTGAAAGAATCAACATAACCAGATATTGCTGAAGACGCTAGTAAAAAACTAGCAAACACTGAAGAATGCTGGACGTGCTTAGAAGAATGTTGAAGGATTAAAGCAAACGGATTGCTGAGATCTCAGCAAGACTGCTGAGATATCAACAGACTTTCAAACTGTCAGCAAATCAACAACAACAATCAACACACCATACGAAGTCGAGAATCAGGAGGATCCAAATCAGAAGAAAACCGGATGAATCAGAGAACAGGATAATCAACAGACACAAGGAAGGTTTCCAGATTTAAACTGAAAGATTTGTTCTGACAAAGACGGCCAAAGTATGGACTTCGCTAATAAGAGAGAAGGGAGACCTGAAGAGTCTTTGCGCTTCACAGAAAAAGAATAACAGAGATTGGCAAGCACACCCTCTGAGTCTAACGGATAAGATTTAAACATCCGTTTGAAACTTCACCTATAAATAGGTATCATCAAAGAGAGGTTCGCGAAAATTCTACAAGAAGAAAAGAATAGAGATCTTAACACTCTCATACATACGCGAACTCCTATCTGAACTTGTACCTAATTGAAGCTTAGCAAAACCTTCATACTTGAAGCTCGAGACCTTAGAAGTTTCTTCTTAGGTTATTATCATTGGGATTCTTTCTATCCTAGAAAGAATCTAGCAGTTACCTTGTTGTGCAACACGGGCAACTGCCAACACAAGGAAAGGTTCTGGGAAGAATTATAAAAATCCCACAGGTCGACGTCCGAGGAGAAGGGAGGTTTGTCCTCATTCTAAGCAGTGTCAAAGGTGTATATTGAAGACCGAGGTGCTTGAAGGTGCGCGCTGACCAGACGAAGGAGTTGCTCAACGTTAGAGATCAAGTCTGGCATTGTAATCAATCTATAGTGAATTTTCAGTCAGGAGGTTTGAAGGGTGGATGTAGAAAATTTGTTTGAACCACTATAAACCCCCTGTCCTTTACTGTTTTATTTCGTTACTTTGTGTATTATGTGTTCTTGAAAATCAACACATCAAGTGTTGAAGTATAATCTGCAACCAATCAAGCGAATACTCGAGCTTAAACATATTTGATAAATACTTGCTAAATTGTGACCTTAGCAAGATAAGTGCAAGACATTATTAATACTTCTGTTGTATATACAAACACTCTGATCGGGGACCAACAATTGTAGGGTTTTTACGTGAACCGAATCACCAAAACCAAAACTGAACCGGATCGATCTATGGATATTGCCCATAATTAAATTCACAAAAACCCTAGCATGCTCCTATGAATTTAATGCGTAATTGTGGATTGAGAGATTACCGTAATACCGTAGTGTCTGTACCGATCTTTTGCGTTTGAATTCCAAAATCCAATTCAACCACGCAATCCGATTTCTCTGCGGAAACAGAAATTAGAAAACTAATTTCTAGAGAAAATCGAAAATAAAGAAAAGGAAAGAAGAAATCTGTTGTTCTCCAGATTAGATCTTCAGATCTGTATCCCGGTACTGGTCAGATCTACTACTGGTGAGGACTCCGTAGATCTGTGACTTGAGCAGGACCAGAATTCAAAAATTCTCCTCCTTTTCTATTCTCAAAAAACGGCGCCCACTCTCTCTCTTAGGTTTAGGGTTTTTCAAATTTGTTATGACTTATGAGAGAGAGCTGTCTATTTATAGACCTAGGGTTGGAAACCCTAATGGGCCATTTTGGGCTCAATTCAGCACACTTGTTGGGCCAGACCTGG
>JAPKLW010001169.1:0-64878 GCA_026898455.1 Plectranthus barbatus | reverse complement strand
GGACCTAATGCAAATAATAAAGTGGGCCTATAAATTAATTAATTCCCATGTCCACAACCCATGACACAATTAATTAATTAATATTAATTCTTTTTCACCACTGAATTGATACTGACCAACCCCTTTATTACCACGTTATGAGAACGGGCTGCATTAATTGAGAATCCCCATATTTAAGGTTACCGGACATCCATTAATTAATCGGAGCCTCTGACAAGCTCTAACTACAATTAATTAATATCTTATAATTCCTGAGTAGTACCACTCAAACCTTATCACTCGTGCCTGAACTTAATCAGCCTGCAGGACTTTGGCACGATGAATGTTATTGAGCTCCTCAGGGAATGTCCCCATCCTATTACTCGGATATGCTTACCTAAGTTCAGCCTCAGGCGGTACTACACGAACTGCTGTTACCCAAGATGCGGATATACAAGTACGTTACTTAGGCTCTCCACCATGGCAAGTCAAAGCAACAGTCAACCCGTGCAAACCCTTGAACCTTCGTTAGGGTTTGGACTCAATCAATATAACGAGATGTTTTATTCGCTGATGTCAGACAGACGAATATATCTCACTGCGGTCCATCAATACGCCACCTCTGCGTACCAGCATGTCAAGTAACCAAGACAGACTACTTATTCCGACAATGCCGCGGCCATCCGGACAGACGTATCCTCATACGCTGTCTCGGCTGTGATCATGTTTATGTCTCACTAGGTCAAGTGATCATACTGTCTGCGATCTACAACACGTCGTATGATCGTCCCTATCGGTGAGACAAGAGGATTCCTTTGTTCATACATGTACGATTGTTAACAGATAGGAGAAATAAACCGTTGTATACTCATTATAATAAATGCTTTCAGTATACAAAACCCATCAACAATAACCTACGCTAAGTAACCAGGACACCATATCTAACATATAACTTGATTAAAACTACACGTGAATAAATTTGTGCCTTATTCACATCAACCATTAACATTAAAAACATTAGTTATCAACAAATAAGCATGATTTCTCTAACTATAGTCAACACTGTAAAACTCGCTTGGCGTTAGTTGAGCACTCGACTAGGGCTCAACCTAGACAGGATCTAGTCAATTAATATATTTTTATTTTTATCTTATTTTAAATATATAAATATTAATGAATAAATAATGTTATATAATTTGTTTTTAAAAATAAAAATAAATAAATTAAAACTTGGCGCCTACTGTTGGTCCCGAAATCAAATAAATAATATATGCAGCGGAAGTTTAAAATCCTGCACTTGGTCTGAAAACTGACTTTGACTCAGTTTTCAGTTTTATGAAAGGTTAGTTTAGTCTCGGGTAAGTTTTATGTTTCACCTTAGATATACACTTCAATACTTATCCAAGTATTGAAGGTTTTATATAGGCAAATAAACTAAGTGCAGAAACTTAATAAAACAATAAATAAGACATGATATTATAGTCTTTTGGAAATAAAGTCCTACATCCACTCTTTCGAACTTAATCGGGAATCTATTAAGTTTTAGTATTACAAGCCTTCTCACGACCTTTGGTCAGCCCGTCGGAAACCTCCGTCCTTCGGTCTGCTGATGTTACTCGCCCAGAAACTCATTGTAAACTTACGCCTTCTTCAAATTGAAGTGAGGACGCACACCGTAGCCTTCAAACTGGATAGTTGGATGATTTCTTGTTCTGACCAGAACTTAGTAAGGTTGGCAACGCCCATGATAATCAGATTCGCAGAGTAGAAAATTGACTGCTATGAATATTACTTTGGAAAGTAATATTCACCAAGTAAGAGCTTCAGCTTATAGATTCAGCCTCGTGCACTTAGACAGATGCACAGAAAAATAACTTGAGTTAGAAACTCAAGTCCCGTGTTCAGAAGACATGGAAAATAAAAGTACTTTTTAGTAGATGATCATTGTAAAATTCTACAGATAAATTGCAGAACAGTGACAAATAAATTTATGAGATACCCAAGGGTAGTCGAACCTAGTGGAATTGTGCAACGAAATTATTTTATGTACTAACTATAATCCTAAGATCTATTATTTGAGTAAATAGAAATCAGGGTTTTGATTTTGAAAAGTAAAGATGACAGTATGAAAATTTAAAGAGTTTTGAAAGCAAAATTTAAAGACACAGACTCTAGGGCGAGCAATTAATCAGAATACAGGTAAATTAATTAACTTGCATTGGTGGGAAATTATAAAATACTATAACTTCTAGGTCAGACAATTATAATCTAGGTAATTATTATGTGAATGTGTGTGCTTTGTCGGCCTCAATAACACAGTAATAATAAACCTTTCGTAATTCCACATATTAATCCCTACAATTATTATCTTCCCCTAGAACAGAAACTTTAATTGTATTTTGAATTCCTCTTCCTGTTATCAATTTTCTCCTCTCGGACTTTCAATTAATAACTATGAACCTAGAATCAATTTTATCTTTCGATCTTAATTTAATTCTAGACTCTAATAATTAAAACAGGAATCCCAAACCATGCAATTTGTGTTAATCAATTAAAACAAGTATTCAAGACTGATTATTCATTGCCCTAGAACCCGCTGAGGTTTCTAGCCACTCATCGCAGATAGAAATCCAAAATAGAACATATTATTAACTTGAAAGAAAATACTTACAAAAACAATAAAGTACTTCGTCTCTTGAATGCTGGAAGAAAAGGTGCTGAATGATGAATAATGAAAAAGATACCTAAAACTCGAAATTACATAGGTATTTATAGGGGTGGAAGTGTATCTTATCAAGTCTAGGGCTAAAGATATGATATAATTCAAATTTAATTAAATTTTTGCCTTTTTGGGTCGTGCGTCGATCGATGTGGCTTAGCGTCGGTCGACGTGCATCATCCACGTTGATCGAAGTGGCTCCACGTCGGTCAAAATCGAGCCTTCACTTTCTCGCCCTTTCTGTGCGGTCTCACAGTTTTGGCCATAACTTTCACTCCCGAACTCCGATTGACCCAATTCTAGTTGCATTGGAAAGCTAACTCGCAGATCTTTCAATTGCCACACTCCATTAGCTCGAATTCCATGTGTGGAGGAACTCGTGACTACTTCTTTGCACATCAACTTCTTTTGATACGAGTTTCCATTGAATTTTGGCCTAAAACCAGTAAAAATTCACCATAACAAGCATAACACCACCTAGTATAGACTCATGCATAAAATATATAGATAAAATCAACAAAACTACATAAAATAGTAGAAAATAATATCGATAAGTGAGTAAAATAATGAACTTATCAAACCCCCCAAACATGAACGTTTGATTGTCCTCAATCAATAGGTAAGAAAGAAATCAAAAGGTCTTGTAATTAAAGTGCAATGCCTCACAAGATTCATCAGAGTCAAGGGTTAAAAGTCCACTATCCATAAGCAGGTTGAAAGAGACAAAAAATCTATTAACAGTGGAAGAACTCACAGGAAGTGTATCGCTCAACTCTCAAGTGTTTAAGGTAAAGACGAAAGCACTCAAAAACATGTATGAATGAATTTCTACCATAGGTTTGCAAATTTTCTAATATCTCCACTGCTAGAATGTGCACACAAGTCTAGAATAAAAAAGGACTTTCAATAGGTTGTAACGTAGGCTTTTCTGAGGGGTAGGAAAAATTTGGCCAAGTGATTAAAAATAAACTGAGTTAATTACTCTCAATAAATCTCAACCCACCATCTAACTTCATCCACCTCATCTCCTCATATATATTATCAACTCATTTTTTCTCTAGCTCATTTTGATTCTCTTATGCTCTTTTCAATATTTTATATTCTTTTCTTTTTAGAGAGCTTTTGAGAATTCTAATTATATTTGAGCTTCTGCTTCACACATCTTTTATCAACCACTACTTTCTTATTTCTTATCTCCAATCCACCAATCTACCCATAGATACCACAACTCAGGACACGAGTGAGACAATACTTTTCTAAATCTCATAGACAAGGAAAGAAACATTGTAAAAGCTCAAAGTGGCTAACTAGGGAAAATTTTAATGTGAAGGGACAATGTTTAAGGAATTGGGTTAACAAAGATGGCCTAATATCATTTCCTAAACTTGTGCACACTATACTGTCTCAACAAAGAAACTAGGCAAGTTTTAGAGAAATTAAAACACACATGAGAATCTCACATCAAACGAATTAAGGCCCAAAATCTCACACAAGGGTTCAAAAATTTTCTTCCACAGTTAATTTCAAATCAACTCAATCAGCATGTAAGTATAAGTTTCAAATTAATCCTATCATGCGGTATTCTACATTCATAAGCATCTAACCACATTCCCAATTCATTCAAACTCAGCCCTCAATCGATTCTAATCTCATAATCTCAGTCAGGTTATGTCAAAGCTCAAAAATTTCCCACAAAATAGAATAAAAATTTAAAATTCTAGGCAAAAATTTAAATACTGAAAGCATAATAAATAAAAGATAGAACGTTCCATCTTTAGTCCACATCCCCCAAACTTATTTCCAACTCAAAGAGTGGAAAAAGTTTGAAAATCAGGCAAAAGAGGGAACAATACCTGGTAGTTGACCTCAGACGTCAACTTTTTTTATCCCTCGGAACCTTCAAACTCGCACGGCGTGAATTATGTGCATCTGGCACTTGGCACTGACCGTCGCAGGGCTACATCAGTTGACATGAAGCCTTCTTACGATCCTCCCTTGGATCGAAGTGTAATACGTTGCCATCTCGGCCTCGATCGATGCTATGCCGCGTCGATCGAAGTCAAGAAATTTTTCATTTTTTTATGCTGCAAAACAAAGTTAGTGCAGACAAAATTCGAAAATAAACTAAAATAAAAAGGAAAATACGAAAATTAAAAGAAAACTAAGAAAAAGGTTGGGTTACCTCCCAACAGGTGCTTTATTTAACGTCGTAGCTCGATGATACCTCAGATCAATACCAAGGGGGTCGGGTCCAGACTCACTGACCTTTGGCATCCACTATGTAAACTCTCCGATCTTTGACGATGGTGGTGAGCTCGGAAGGACGCGGCTTAGTTGACAATTTCACCCCTTTGTTTTCGCGCTCCCACTTGATAGCAGCAGCTTCATCTTCCTCAGATCTGGACTCCTCAACATCTTCAGTGGTGGAGATCTGGTCGCACTCCGCCCTTTCCTTGCTCTTGTCGATCACCAAGGTGATCTTCTCATCGTTTGCCCAAAGTGTGATCTCGCTGCCTCGGCAGTCAATGAGAGCGGCACTGGTGTCGAGAAACTCATGCCCCAAGATCATGGGCATGTTCTCATCCTCCTTCATCTCATTCACAACGAAGTCTGTAGGGAAGATGAGATGGCCCACGCGAATGAACACATCTTCTAGAATAACTTTTGGGTGGGACACAGACCGGTCCACCATCTGTAGTGTGATCGTCGTGGGCCTCATCTCATCGATGTTGAGGCGCTTGTAGATGGAGTACGACATCAGGTTGATACTGGCCCCAGTAGCACATAGTACTCTCTCGAACGTGCATCCCCCAATCTCAACCGGTATAGAGAAGCATCCATGATCGCTTCTCTTAATTGGCACCTACTTTTGCAGTAGTAGGCTGCACTGTTCGTGTATCTTCACTGTCTCATTCTCCATGAACTGTTTCTTTCCACTCATCAGCTTCCGGAGGTACTTCATGTACCCCAGGATTTCCTTAAATGCTACAATCTGCGGGATGTTGATGCTGACCTTCCTCAGGTTCTCCACAAACCAGGAGAACTTGGAGTCCTCCTTCTGCTTCGCGAACCGCTGAGGGAATGGCATAGACGGGGTGGGATCTGCCGATTTTGCCAATGTTTTGCCCAGAATGGGCTTCAACTTCGACTGACGCATGAGCATGTTAGTCAACATCGACTTCTGCGTGCATTGATCGATGCTGATGGCATCGGTCAACGTGCATGTTGCGGTCGACCTCTTCCACAGCAATCCCTCTTCGTTGTCGCTCGAACTATCATCACCATCCTCGACTTCGATCAACGTAGTATGTGCATCGATCAAAGTCCAAAGTCGAGTCGCCAGCTGCGCAATTTTGTGCCCTTTCAACTTCAGATTCATCCCAGACCACATCCGGACCTTTGAAGCTCATCTCGGACCTCAGAGTGACAACTTTGCAATCCTTTTGACCCCTTGGGTTTGCCTCAGTCGTGCTCGGCAGATGTCCTTGCTTGTGTTGGGCTCCAATAGTGTTGGCAATCTGGCTCTATTGTGTCTTAATCATCTGGAGGTGTTTCCCCACTCGGTCAACCTTAGTGTATACTCAAGTCACTTTCTGCTCCAACTTCCCAAACCGATGGTCTGAGGCCTTGATGAATTTGGCCAACAGATCATCCAAGCTGTCCTTCTTCTTTTCCACCACTTCTCCGTTTTGAACTTCAAAGCCCGGTGGTGGTAGCTCGGCTGCCTCAGGATGTGAGTAAGAGAAACCATGGCAGTTTCTCACCGTATACTAGTATCCTCGTTGCCTTTGCTAATTCTTATATGGGTAGCCCCGTCTATGCACGTAGCTCATGTCTGTAGGGGCTTTGGGTTGCACCTGTGCAACTGAAGCAGTTGAACCCCTTGCACATAACTTCTCAAGATCCTCTCTCAGCTTCTCAACTTCAACTTTGAGGGGATCTTCGGCCTCAATCTTATCCACAACTCTGATTTGGGGCCTCCTCGGATTCGCCCAATTTTGTGTGTGGTGCGCCATCTTTTTGAAAAGCTTCAGTTCTTTATCTGCAGATTTGCTCATGATGGATCCCCCAGCAGCATTATTCACGGACACCTGAGTCCTCTCATTCATCCTCTGGTAGAAGATGTGAGCCTGTTCCTCTGCATCGACTCCATGACCGGGGCTACTCCTGAGCAGTTCATTGAATCTGCTCCACACCTCAAATAGTGATTCGTCCACCCTCTGATGGAACTGTAGAATTTCCATCTTCTTCTGAATGATGACAGAGGGTGGAAAGAAATTTGAGAGGACTTCAGCTCTCAATTCCCCCATGTTCGGATCCTGCTGTAGTCCAGTCCGGTAAGCCAAGATCGGGCTTGATCCCTAAGTGAGAAAGGGAACAACCTCTGTCGAATCACGTCCTGCGCAATTCCATTCTGCTTGACGGTGTCACACACCTCCACAAACATCCGCAGGTGTGCGTAGGGGTCCTCCACAGATCTACCACCAAACTGGTTCTGTTGAACCATCTGAATCAGCCCAGTTTTGAGTTCAAAATTATTGGTATTGATGCCAATATTGAATCCCTCATTGCCAGGCTGCGGCTTGTACTTCCTTCCCATCACATTCAGATCCTCATCATCCGAGTCATCCAAGTGCAGTCTCTCTCTTTCTTGCTCTAACTGCCTTCTTCGTGTAGCCTCTCTCTCAGGATCCCTTTTTTCTCTCAGCTGACGAACTATCTCGCGCATCTGGTGTTTCTCCTGAATAAGGGCTAAAGTATCCCCCGCTGTAGGCTGTGCATCCGAATCTTCCAGTGGAGGCATATACAGGTCAACTTCTTGTGGGTTTTGATTAATTGGTGGCTCCATTTTTATATTCCGATTCTTCTTCCGATTAGATGCCTGGGTCGAAAGCTTCAAGTGGTTTGCCTTGGGATCTAGTGTTCATGCACCACCTGAAACAAAAACACGCCAAAAATCAATTTGATGTCGACCGCTAGGGGTGGGTGTCGATCGATGTGCGGAAGATCTCGACGTCGATCGACGCGAGCGGGCATCGATCGAAGTCGATAACAAAAACACACACGCACGTGAATTAAAATAAAATACAACTCAATCCACCAAATCCTAGAATAAACTAGTAACAAAATAATATCTAACAATTCCCCGGCAACAGCGCCAATTTGATCACTATAAAATTCTACAAATAAATTGCAGAACAGTGGCAAATAAATTTATGAGATACCCAAGGGTAGTCGAACCCAGAGGAATTGAGTAACGAAATTATTTTATGTACTAGCTATAATCCTAAGATCTATAGTTTGAGTAAATAGAAATCAGGGTTTTAATTTGAAAAGTAAAAATGACAGTACGAAAATTTAAAGAGTTTTGAAAGCAAAATTTAAAGACACAGACTCTAGGGCGAGCAATTAATCAGAATACATGTAAATTAATTAACTTGCACTGATGGAAAATCATAAAAATAATATAACTTCTAGGTCAGACAATTATAGCTTAGGTTACTATTATGTGAATGTGTGTGCTTTGTCGGCCTCAATAACACAGTAATAATAAACCTTTTGTAATTCCATAGATTAATCCCTACAATTATTATCTTCCTCTAGGACAAAAACTTTAATTGTATTCGAATTCCTCTTCTTGTTATCAATTTTCTCCTCTCGGTCATTCAATTAATAACTGTGAACCTAGAGTCAATTTTATCTTTCGATCTTAATTCAATTCTAGACTCTAATAATTATAACAGGAATTCAAAACACTGCAATTTGTGTTAATCAATTAAAACATGTATTCAAGACTGATTATTCATTGCCCTAGAACCCGCTAGGATTTCTAGCCACTCATCGCAGATAGAAATCTAAAATAGAACATATTATTAACTTGAAAGAAAAGAACTTACGAAAACAATAAATTACTTCATCTCTTGAATGCTGGAAGAAAAGGTGCTGAATGATGAAAAAGATACCTAAAACTCGAAATTACATAGGTATTTATAAGGGTGGATGTGTATCTTATAAGGTCTAGGGCTAAAGATATGATATAATTTGAATTTAATTGAACTTTCGCTTTTTTGGGTTGTGCGTTGATTGATGTGGCTTGGCGTCAATCGACGCGCGTCATCCACATTGGTCGAAATCGAGCCTTCACTTTCTCGCCCCTTCTACGCGGTCTCACGGGTTTGGCCATAACTTACACTCTCGAACTCGGATTGACCCGATTTCAGTTTCATTGGAAAGATAACTTACAGTTATTTCAATTGCCATGCTCCATTAGCTCGAATTCCATGAATGGAGGAACTTGTGATTACTTCTTTGCACATAAATTATTTCCGTTACAAGTTTCCATTGAATTTAGTCCTAAAACCTGTAAAAATTCACCACGACAAGCATAACACCACCTAGTATAGACTCATGCATAAAATATATAGATAAACTCACAAAACCACATAAAATAGTAGATAATAATATAGATAAGTGAGTTAAATAATGAACTTATCAGTAGAAAGTTTGAAAAAGTTTCTACTTGTCTTTGCTTGAGAGTTCGTAACCTTTTCTTGTCAAAGCATCTAGCTATTTATAGGTGTTGGGTTGACAATTCGAATTTCTACCCATTAGGCTTGTCGATCCAGTCGTTAGAGATAAATATTGGGCCGTCCAATCATGGCCATTCTTCCTGCTCTATCGTCTGCTTTTGCTTTCGGCAGTGTCTTTTCTACCTACTTTTGTCATACTAAGTTTCACTCTAAGGAATCTAAGTTTGAGTTTTCTCGTACTGACTTTTGACTTACTTTGAGATGTCTCAATTCTGACTTAAAAAACCTTGTGTTTCGTGGGCTCTTGAAATATTAAAACTGAAATCTGACATTTCCAAAGTCAGTTTAAGTTTCCATCTTTCTTCCGAAAAATGAGTTTCTTGCCTTACTAAGTTTTAAGCGCGAAAACTTGTCTTCAGAACTTAAAGTTTCTTGGGTTCTTCTCTTGGTTGTCATATTGAGCTCTGTCTTCTTGAAATTGATAATCACACACTCAGTTTCCGAATGCTTGTTCGATCTTCAGCATCTAAGTTTCTAATCTATTACAACTCGATCAGTCCTATGCAAGGATTACATTTAAAGTCTTGATAAGTTCGTATTTTCACTAACTTATCAATAAGTTCTTTGATTGTTTTAGTTGTTTTTAAGACATTTTACTTGTTTTATCATACATGAAAGGATTTTCGCACGTATTATGCTCGTGGTGGTGTGTTTTGCAGGATTAAGATTGAATTTGGCTAAGTATGGAGGAAAAGGCTCGTGGGAGCTTCGGTTTTGATCGACGCAGACTCGCATCGGTCGACTTGACAATCGTGGATCGATCAGTGCAGGGCTAATACTGGACCGATGCAAGAAGTTCAACGTTGATCGACGCTAACCCGCGTCTGTCGACGCCCACCTGCCAGCAGCGATCGTTGTGAGGTTGAAGTGGGGATCGAAACGAGCATCCATGTCGGTCGACGTGGCATCGCGTCGGTTGACGCTAACTCTATTAAGCAAAGATTTTATCGAGACTTGGAGATAGACATATATCTTTTCTCCTAGGCCTAACTTAATACACCTACCACCATTATCAATAGCCATATAGGTCGAAAATTAGGACTTTATGCAGTGTTTTTGAGAGATTGGATTTTCAAGCAGCAATTGTAATTTGGATTCAACTTTGGAGTTTTATTTTGTAGAAATTTCTGCATCAATTTCTACGTTCGAGTTTACTTATGCAACTCAAATACAGGTTTTATCGTTTATTGATAACCTTTATTTTGATTATGTGTAACTAAATTCTCAATAGATTCTAGAGTTTCGAACTGTTATGCCTGCACGTTTGATTTATTAAATTAATTTGCCTTTCCGATCTTAGTTTATGATTGCTAGGTTTTAATTCGCGATCTTAATTTACTGTCCACTTCTTAGGATTGACTAATTGATATTTAAAGACTCAAAAGTAATAAATTTCAATGGAAAAGAGCTTTCATAATATAAACTGGTTTTTTGTCTGAAAGGAAAGAAATAGATTATAGTAATAAATCTATAGGTTTTAGAAGTTAATTAGATTTTCTCGAGACCGAATGGATAGAGATAAATAATTAATCTACTTTGTGAATTGTCTGAACCAGAAATTTATAATAGTTTTCTGATGTTCCACTACGAGAAGGAATTAAATTGGTAATTAATCAATTCATCATTACATGTAAGGCATAATAGGTCGAAAACTCTAGGATTGTGTTTTCTATATTAGAATCCAAAAGTCTTTTTAATTTTCTGTTTCAATTATTATTTCCAAGTAATTTTGTTTTCGAAAGTCCAAAACCCCACTTTTGAAATTCCCTAAACAATGTTCCAAGAAGCTATGTTTTAGTATATAGGGTTTTTCAATATTTCACGCCTCTGAGTTCGATAATTTATTACCGCTATATTATTAGTTTTAGCTAAATTGCTAATCAAAATAATTAGCGATTAAGTCTCTAGAAACTTATGACTAAAGTAAGTTTTGACACATCAAAACATCAAATTAAGAAGAAAACTGAAACTCAATTTTTAACACTTACTACACAAAAAATACCTTGAGGTTGCGAATATGCATTTTTTTGGATTTTGCAATAGTAAATATAATATATGTAACACACAAACACGATATATATTATAAGCATAACATATGAAGAAAAAAAAAAACAAACAAACAAATGATTGTAAAAAGCTTTAACTTTTTTGAGATCGATGAATGGAGATTAATTAATATTTAACATAAAGTGGTTGTTCTGTTCGGATTTGAGTGTTTGAACTCGAGACTTAAGAAGGATGTGGAAAACGACAAGTCCGAATTGGAAAAAGGTTAGAGCTTGTTTGATGCAAGTACGATGCAATTATTAATTATCTATGATGATGAAAATGTAATGTAATGACAGTACAAAGTATCTCTATTTAGAGAGCTCTTTTTAATGAACTAATCAGTCTTTAATCTAGAAATAATCCAACACAATTGGCAAAAACTTGCGTTAGGCAGGCCTAAACGATTTAGGCGGGTTTTATCCTACCCAAATGGATTCACCCATCCCAAATAGGGTATATTATATGGGTTTGGGCTTGGGTTAATTGATAAAATCCACCTAAATCATGGGTTAATGGATAAAACCCGCCTAAATCGTTTAGGCCTGCCTAACCCAAGACCTTCCCAACACAATTAGGTATTAGTTGCAAAAAATTCCTATTTTAATGTTGACATGTAACCGATTTCGGCCCTTTGGAGTTAGAAGTGGTTTTGGATTCACACTCAGCCAAAGATTCTAAATCGGCGAGTATCTTCCCTTCCGGCTTGGTTCATGTTGAAAGGACTTATTTCCCTTCATCTTCTACCGATGCATTGACCCTATTTGAAAGGCATAATTCAGCCGTTTGAGTGCTTGACTATACAGGTCAAATCCTCCTTATGAAGGATGACTGGTACCTTCAGTTTTCTGACGAGGGAGTTGATGGAGATTCCGATAGGATAAAAGAGGATTAATTGGAGATTAATTTTTGAGTTTTAATTTTGAATTAATTCAGTTTTCGAATTTAAGCATTTAGTTTATTTAAATTTCGAATTTTAGTAATTGATTTTCAAAAATTAATATTAATTTTTGAAAATTAGGAGTCTTGTCTTTTTCAATGCATATTGAGATATACTTGTTGTATATCTTTATAGATTTGATTTGCTTTTTTAAACTTATTTTCCTTATTAAATTAGGGTTTTGAGTTGCCTATATATAGGCCTTATTTTGGATATTTTTATACAATTTTCAGTTTAATAAGATTCGTAAATCTTATTCTTCAATTATCTGAAAGCTCTTGAATTTCTGTGGAATACCTTGAAATTCAATATTGACTTATCAACCGGACTTACACATCCGTTTGTGGCATCTTCACTATATCCATCATTGTTGAGGCGAGTTGATTTTTGGATCGTAGGGGTTTGTTTTCGTCCTTATCTAGGGTACTCTATGGGTTGATTTCAAATGTGTTGGATTTTTCCCATAGTTTTGCTTTCGCTTCGCATCCGAGTTGTTTCAGTCGAATTCCTGGGCTGCGATCTAATTCGCGAGGATCGTATGAGGAGTGGTAGTCCTTTTTAGGTGGTGAGTCGGAAAGACTATTCCTTTCAGACGTTGTTGTCTTGTCGGAACCGTGAATTTCTTTCATTTTTTGCATGTTTCGGAGATTTTATTTTGACTCATAATTTCGCACATGAAACACTCTCGATCTAGATAAATACTTGAGGTTGAATCAATTATTAAAATCAAGGTTTTTCGGATCAATGTTTGATTTTTTATTTTTTTTAAATATGTAATACTTCATAGCATAGGAAAACATTTACTGAAGAATGATGTTTCATTATTTAAAATCTAAGCATCGTTTAATTTAAATTGATTGTTTCTTAAATTCAGCAATGTTGATTAATTTGCATGATGTACCATATCTTATACAAATCTGTAGCAAGATACATCAACCGCTTCAAAAGTAATAAAACTTAGATTATTCAGAATTTATATCATTGTATATGATGTTTGATTAATTCAAGATTCATACTTATTTTACTTCGAAGTGGTGCTTTACTCATTACGAAAACAGATTGAATCAATGAATGCTGGTTATTAAATAAATGACATCTATTTTTGTAAAAAAACTGTCCTGTATTGAAACTAACTAAAATATCTTTAATTATATTAAGAAAAATGTTTTCAAATAAAATTACTAACTACAATTATTTATTCATTAAACTTAATCAATAAAATTCATTGTTATTTAGCTTATTCTCATATTATATCGTTTCATCCAATCTTTACCTAACACATAACTGAACACATAATTTTTTAACTATACTTATTTCACTACCAAAATTTTTAGTTTTTGCGACGGGAAAATTGGTTGCAAATTGGTCGCAAACTGCTATTTTGCGACCGATTTGCGACCAATTTGCCCGTCGCAAAAACCTTCGTCGCAAAAAATTTGCAATCATTCCATCGCAAATTTTTGGGACAAGTTTGCGACCAAATTTTTCGTCGCAAAAATTTTGCGACAGGACTTTTGGTCGCAAATTAATTTCCTTAAAAAACTTAATTTGCATCCAAGGGGATTCGAACTCGGCACCTCTTGCATACGAGTTGCGCGTGTTACCGCTGAACCAAACACACATCTCATTTAATATTAGTACTAAAAAAATATATATTTAAAAATAGAGAATTTTGCGACGGATTTCAACGGAATTTCTCGTCGCTAAAGTTTGCGACGGGAAATTGGTCACAATTCGGTCGCAAAATTTAAAATTTAATTCCATCGCAATTCTGTCGTTAGTCAGTTGCTAATTCGCGACCCTTTTTTTTTTTTGGTCGCGAATTTGTCGCAAATTTCCAATTTTTTTGTAGTGTTTCTTATTAATAGATAATCTTGTATCTAGGGTTTTCAATTTTATGCATATCATGGTATCAGCCATCTAACTCAATCCTACTCCCTCCCTCACGTCTCTCTTGCTCACGCCATGGCACCCAACGACCAGTTGCCACTCTCAACCCTTGTTCACATGGTAACAATCAAACTATCGTCGTATAACTTCCTGCTCTGGCGTTCGCAGGTTGTGCCTCTTCTCAGTTGTCAAGATCTCCTCAAGTATGTCGATGGATCTCTTCCACCACCGCCCACCATCCTTGCCTTGCCGTCCGGTGCTACTTCTCCAAATCCTGCCTACGCCTCCTGGAACGTTCAAGACCAGCATCTCTTGAGTCTGCTTCTCTCCACCCTCTCTGAAGAAGCCATGGCAGAAGTTCTCGGATGCACTACGGCTCGCTACGTCTGGGCCGCCCTGGACGCTGCGTTTAGAAAAAAATCCAAAGCATGCAAACTCCGGCTGAAGGATAGTTCACAACTTATCAAGCGTAGCTCACATACGGTTGCTAAACATGGCCGCGATTTCAAAGCCCTCTACGATCAATTAGCCACGATGGGTCGCCCAGTCGACAACACAGACAAAGCTCATTGGTTCCTTCGCGGCCTTTGTCCTTCCTTCTCCTCTTTCTCGATTGCACAAATGGCCCTGATTGCGCTGCCCTCGTTTTGCGATCTTCTCTCCAAAACTGAGAGTTTTTCATCATTTCAGGAGTCTATGAAAGGTTCATCTTCACCAGTTTCCTTCTACGGGCAACAACAATCCACGTCTGGCACATCGTCTACCCGCGAAAACTCTGATTGATGCAGCATTGGCGGTTCTCACATCAATTCCTCTCAGCGTGGTGGTGGTGGTAATGGTCGTTCTCAACGTCGATCGCCTCGCTGCCAGATATGGCGGCAAGATGAACACTACTCAGATGCCTGCCCCGATCGCTATTCGCAGTTTTCTAGCGCCAACCTTGCTGAAGCTTTGTCTAGTTGCTCGATCTCTCCTCCTCAGGCATTTGACTAGTATCTGGATACAGGCGCCTCAGCTCATATGACCCCTGATGCCGACACTCTCCACGCTTCCCAGCTCTATGCAGGCTCTGACCGTGTTATTGTTGGTAACGGTGCTCACCATTCTATCTCTCATACTGGTCATTCCCGTATTTCACATTCCTTCAATTTCTTGGATGTTCTTGTGGTTCCATCGCTTACCAAGAATCTACTCTCTGTCAGTAAGCTTACATCTGACTATCCTATTGATATATTGTTCTCTTACCGTTCTTTTGTCATCTAGAGTCATCACACCAAGGAAGTTCTCGCAAGCGGTCGTCGTAATGCTGGTCTATACATCCTCGAGCATGTGCAACCTATATTTGTTTCCCAATTGTCAAACACTATTTTACGTGCTTCTTTTGAATTATGGTATGGTTGTTTAGATCATATTCCGTTTGATTCTATTTCATTACTTCGTAAACAAGGGCGAATTTCTGTCACCTCCTGTTTACCGAAGCCAACTCTTTGTACCTCATGCCATACTGCAAAAAGTTCTCGTTTACCTTTTCCGTTAAATGAAAAATATTCGTCACATGTTTTGGATTTAATTTATTGTGACTTTTGGGGTCCTGCTCCAATTGTTTCTAATTCATCTTTTCGCTATTATGAGATATTTATTGATGGTTTTAGTCGTTTCACTTGGTTATATCTGTTGGTTCGCAAGTTGGATTTTTTCTCTATATTACAGTCATTTACCACTCTTGTATTTATTAGTTCTTCAGCTCATCACAAAGGATTTCAGTGCCTCGACCCGTCTACTTCCCGTATTTATATTATGCACCATGCCCGATTTGATGACCTAAACTTTCCCATGGCTGGTTCTTCCCGTAATGCACTACCCTCGGCCCTAGATATTTCTACATTTCTTTAGCCATCTACGATGCTGCCTTCACAACATGACTCAGTTTCGGTATCATCACCATGCTCCCCGGCTCCCTCACTTCCTACAGGTCCGGATGCTCACCCTTGCTCTCTCTGTAGCTTCCCCTCTGCCCACAGCACCGGCTGAACCACCTGTTCCTCTACCGGCTCCTCTGGGTCATCATATGGTAACCGTGCACGTGCTAGGATTTTCAAGCCGTGTCATTTGGCTTATTATGCATCCACTACCCTACACTATGCTCTCCTTACCGCCTATGAGCCAAATGGATTAAATTCAGCCGCTAAAAATTCCCTCTGGCTCGCCGCCATGCCCGAAGAAATGAGTGCTCTTCCGAATAATCAAACATGGGAACTGGTTCCTCCGCCTCCAAACACAAATATTGTCAGCTCCAAGTGGGTTTTTCGTACAAAGTTTTGCTCTAATAGAAGCATTGAGCGACACAAAGCGCGCCTCGTCGCTCAAGGGTTCTCTCAGATCCCTGACCTTGATTTTTCCCATATATTAAGCCCCGTGATCAAGGCCTCCACTATTCGGCTTATCCATTCAATAGTTGTAACAAGTCAATGGTCCCTTCATCAGCTCGATGTGAAAAATGCCTTTTTGAACAACATTTATACGTCGCCGGTCTACATGCAATAGGCTCCCAGCTTTGTTGACCAGTGCTTTCGGAATCATGTATGTCGCTAGATGAAAGCACTCTAGGGTCTCAAGCAAGCGCCGCGTGCTTGTTTCCAACGACTAAACTCATTTCTTCTATCCTCTGGTTTTATTTTCATCAAGTCCGACACCTCCTTGTTCATTTATATCTGCGGCTAGACTCGTCTTCATGTTCTTGTGTATGTCGATGATATTATTCTCACGAGCAACAACCCGTAGCACATCTCGGCATTCATTGCTCGTATTCATTATGAGTTCGTGATTAAGGACTTGGGGCAGCTGAGTTACTTCTTGGGTTTGGAGGTGACATACGTGGACGATGGTCTATTCCTTTCTCAAGCTAAGTACGCTCGCGGCATTCTAACTCGGACATATATGCTGGATGCTCGACTGGTTGCTACGCTATTAGCCGCAGGCTAAACTCTAATACAGTCCGGTGATGCTCTTGATGATGCTACTTATTATCGTTTAATAGTTGGTGCGCTTCAATACCTCACTATAACTCACCCGGATCTATCTTTCGCTGTGAATCTTGCTAGCCAGTTTCTAAAGTCCCCCACGATCAAGCATCTTCAGGCCGTAAACCGAATTCTGCGTTATGTTAAGGGAACACTATCTCACGGTCTTTGCTTCTCTCACCAGCGAATTTGGTGGCTTACTCACACACGGACTGCGCATGTTGCACTGACACTCGAAGTGTATGGATTTCATGGTGAACCGAACCGCCAAATCAAATAAATCCGGATCGTTCATGGATTTTGAGAACAATTGCCAAACAATAAAACCCTAGCATGCTCCCATGAATTTAATGCAGTGGATATCGAGTTTACCTTAACTCTATAGGGTCTGATCCGATCTTTCACGTTTGAATTCCAATCCCTTTATTCAACCACACGATTTGATTAAAACTGCTGAAACTGAAATTAGAACCATATCAAATTTCAAAAATTAATCAAAACAAAAAAAGAAGGGAAGAAATATGTTCTCCGGGTTAGATCTTCAAATCTGTATCCCAATGTTGTTCAATCCTACTACTGGTGAGGATTCCACAGGACTGTGAATGTGTAGACCAGAGTCAAAATCCTTCATCTCCCAAACACACAGGTGCTGCCCACTTCTCTCTCAGATCTAGGGTTTCTGTATTTTTCAAACAATTATCAACTGTGAGAGAGATCTGTCTATTTATAGACCTAGGGTTCCAAACCCTAATGGGCTACTGGGCTCCTTTCAGCATATTTTATTTGGCCCAGACTTGGGACCTAATGCAAATAATAAAGTGGGCCTATGAATTAATTAATTCCCATGTTCACAACCGAGGATACAATTACTTAATTAATATTAATTCTTTTTCACCACAGAATTAATACTGACCTACTCTTTTATTACCACGTTATGAGAACGAGTTGGATTTACTTGAGAATCCCCATATTTAAGGTTCCTTGACATTCATTAATTTATTGAGGCTTCTGATAAGCTTCCACAATTAATTAATTTCTTATTTCCTCAGAAGTACCACTTAAACTTTATCACTCGTGCCTGAACTTAATCAGCCTGCAGGACTTTAGCATGATGAATGTTATTCAGCTTCTCAGGGAATATCGCCATCCTATTACTCGGATATGGTAACCTAACTCCAGTCTCAGGAGGCTGTAATACACAAACTGCTGTTACCCAAGATGCGGGTATACGGGCACGTTACTCAGGCTCTCCACCATGGCAAGTCAAAGCAATAGTCAACCCGTGCCTTGAACGTTCGTTAGGGTTTGGACTCAATCAAGATCTAGATCTTGTATTCTCTGATATGAGATAGTAGAATACATCTCACTGTTGTCCAATCAATACGTAACCGCACGTTCCAGCATATCAAGTAATCAAGACAGATTACTTCTTTCCGACTATGCTGCAACCTACACCAACAACTTATCCTCGTACGCTGTCTCCGCTGTGCTAATATTTATATCTCACTAGTTCAAGAGATCATATTATCTTCTGCGATCTACAACACACAGTATGATCGTCCCTATAGGTGAGATAAGTGGATACCATTGTTACTCGTATGTATGCTTGTTTAACAGATAGGAAATAATGCTGAATGTATACTCATCGTAATAAATGCTTTCTGCATACAAAACCCAACAATCTCCCACTTATACTTAAAGCATTACAATCGCTATTACAGAGTATACAGTGCGTCTATATAGCCTAGCTATTAAATTAACCACTGCTAGTGGTAGGCATCCACCTCAGACCTAGTCCACGAATATGTCTTTCTTAAACCTTATGTGGTAAGCACTTTGTGAATGGATGAGCTAGGTTTTCTCTAGTGTCAATCTTCTTGATCTGCACATCGCTCCTCGATACGATCTCTTGTATGATGTGGTACTTTCTCTCTATGTATTTGCTCGCCTTGTGAGTCCGTGGTTCTTTCGAGTTTGCCACTACACCATAGTTGTCACAATGAATTGTAATACTCTTAGGCAAACTTGGAATGACATCCAACTCTAAGAGGTAATTCCGGAGCCATACTCCAATGCATTTTTGCTTTGCGCTCCTCCAAGATACATCCCCATCTCCCAAGGAATACACAAAACCTGAGGTCGATTTCTTTTCATCCTGGTCCCCTTGGAAATCCGAATCTGTATAACCCACAGGGCACAAATCCTCACTTTGATAAACCAGACAGTAATTCCTAGTTCTCTTCAAAAACTTGAGGATGTGCTTTAGCGTAGTCCAATGCGACTGTCTAGGGTTAGACTGATATCTAGCGACCATGCCAACGGTATAACAAATATCTGGCATGGTACACAACATAGCATAGATGGGGCTACCCACCGCAGATGCGTATGGTACAAGACTCATCTCATCTCTCTCCTTTAGTGTCTTAGGACACTGACTAGTAGAAAGATGTACGCAAAATCTGAAAGGTAGCAAACCTTTCTTGGGGAGTTGCATGTTGAACTGGGCTATCACAGTATCCACATAGAATGCCAGGGATAAGCTTATCATCCTTTTCTTATGATCTCGTAAGACCTTAATCCCAAGGATGTACCGAGCTTCTCCCAAATCTTTCATTTATAAATGTTCGGTTAACCAACTCTTAATCTTCAACATCACTCCCTCGTTGTTTCCAAATAGGAGTATGTCGTCCACCTATAGTGAAAGGAAAACCACGCTCCCACTGACACAAACTCGACATACACAACTTGCGTTCTCCAACAGTGAGAATCCATAGGATTTAATCACATCGTTGAAATGTATGTTCCACGACCTTGAAGCTAGCTTAAGTTCATACAAGGACTTCTTAAGCTTCCAGACAAAATGTTCTTCGCCCTTGCGCATATAACACTCGAGTTGCTGCATATAGATTTCCCTACCTTCTACAAGGTAACCGTTTAGAAAAGCGGTTTTGACATCCATCTGCCAAATCTCGAGATCCAAATGCGCTGCTATGGCAAGAAGTATCCGGATGGATTTGAGCATGGCTACGGGTGTAAAGGTTTCATCATAGTCTATGCCCTCTTTTTGACTATAACCCTTTGCCACCAGCCTGACTTTGAAAGCCGTAATCTCTCCATCTGCTCCCTTCTTTCTCTTGTATACCCACTTGCACCCTATGACCCTAAATCCATCAGACAAATCAAGTTTTTGGTATACATCCATAGTGGTTATGTATTCAATCTCAGAATCCAAGGCGATACGCTATTTTTCAACATCCTTGTCTTGCACTACCTCCTCATAGGTCAGTGGGCCTGAGTCTTCATGTCCATCTTTGGGGCTCAAGTCCCAAGACTCACCCGCGAACATGTATCTTTCTTGCTGGAAAATAACTCTCCAACTGCGACGAGGCATCAGTGCCGTGTCAGCAGTCGGTGCAGCAACTTGTGGTTCTGCACCTTGCATTGAAGAACGTGCTGGTGGTGTTAGGTGCACTCACGTTCGCACGTTCCCATTCCCTTGGAATTGCATTCTCATCTTCAATTTTTTGAAGAACTATATCACTCCTTGTCTTGTGGTTTCTCACATACTCGTCCTCCAAGAATCTAGCGTTGGTGCTAACAACGATTCTCTGACTGTCAGGACAGTAAAAGTAATCACCTTTCGTTTGCCTAGGATACACTATAAATAGCATTACCTTGGACCTGCTTTCTAACTTATCAAGTTCCTTTGTCAGCGTGTGTGCCGGACAACCCCATACTCTAAACTTGCACAAACTGGGTTTGCGTCCAAGGAAAAGTTCACAAGGTGTCTTAGGAACTGATTTAGAAGGCAACAAGTTTAAGATGTTATCCGTTGTTTCCAATGCGTATCCCCAAAATGAAATAGGTAAGCTTGCTTAACTCATCATTGATATCACCATCTCCAAAAGAGTTCTATTTCTTCTTTCAGCTATACCATTTTGCTGGGGGGTACCCTGTGCAGTCCATTGGGATGTAATCCCATGTTCTGACAAATATTGCAGAAAATCGTTTCCCAAGTATTCGCCACCACAGTCAGATCACAATGACTTGATAGTTTTCCCAACCTTCTTTTCTACCTCACCCTAAACTCTTTGAATTTCTCAAATCATTTAGACTTGTAGCGAAACAGGTAAACATATCCATATCTTGAGTAATTATCAATGAAAGTGACGAAGTACTCATACCCTCCATGAGCCTTTGTGGACATGGGCCACATATGTCAGAATGGATCAATTCCAACACATCCTCTGCTCGAGACTGACTAGTCTTAAAAGGCCTAGAGGACATCTTTCCCTCAATGCATGATTCACAATCTTGATATGGTGCAGGCTGGACTAAGTCCAATGTACCGTCATCTACAAGTCGTTGTATCTGCTTCAAGTTGATGTGACCCAGTCTTAAGTGCCAGAGATATGTAAGATCCTCATCACAAGAAGTAAGCTTTCAATTTCTAGGGTTATCAAATTCAGATGAGTTACATCCAACATTCGCGGAAGTGTTATGACGACAGTTAATGACATAGAGTAGAAACAGATGCTAAACATGTTTCCATTACAAATACAAATGACGTACCTTGTCCTTTACTTCCACAAGCGTTCTTGCTTGAAGTGATATCAACCATCTTCATATCCCTTGACCTCCTTTCACGCCTTCTTCGATTAATCAAATCTTTGTACTGATCATTGACTACATCTTTCAATGTGTTCAAATCTCTATACAAAATCCGATAACTCAGAATGCCATGAAGGTACGAAAGACTGTTCTGCTAAGATTTTAGTAAGAAACTCTTTAAAAGTATACTCACTTCTCCTAGCTACATCTTTCTTAAAGTCATAGAAAGAAAGCAGTAATGAGTTTAGGATTATATCGATCTTGGCCCGATTGCTGATACATCCACCTCTACGTGTGAACCGATTCATGGTGTTATCCATCATCATCACATGTAATGTCACCGAACTACCCTCAGCCATTCTCTTGGAAACAAGATCTTTCACAAGATCACAGCAGATAGTTCACTCTACCTCGCCATACGTAGCCACCAAGTCCTTCCAGATTTCAACTGAGCTACAATACCCATGTACTTGAGCTTCAATTCTCTACACAGGTTATCCGAGATCAACTTATAAGTAAAATCCTCAGATGCCACCATTCTGTCATAGAATTGCTTCTCACGTCTAGAGACTCTATGGTAACGCGGAGCAAGTGGCTTCATAGTGAGAACAGATGCATGTTTCTTAGACATGAGAATATACTCAATGCAGTATCTCCACTCAGGAAAGTTTGGACTAGTTAAGGAATTGAGAGCAAGAATATGATCAACAGTAGACATAGACATATATGAAAAAAATAAATAATCGAAATAAGAACAAACATGAAGAATATTCAAAAACAAATTCCTTGAAAACCTCTTGATAAATCAAATACAGATGTTTTCCACTAATAGCCCAAAGGTTCCTACCGCAAGCTACACTCGTAGACGTTTATGATGTCACCCTCAAATAGAATACGAGTTTTAAGCCCCAATCCTTTAATTTCATACCATGTTGGGAATCCTTAGACACATGAAATTAATAATTAATGTAAAAACTTAGACCAAGCCATCTCTCAAGAATAGGGAACGTTGAGAAATTATTCATTGATTTGTGTTGTAATTCTCATTTAGGATCAATTTGTAAAAGGTTTTGTTGAATCAAAGCCTTAGTAGCTTGGTCGATCATTGCTGAAGTCTAGCATAGTCTAGCAACTCTCGTGTAACTTCCTGTTTAGGAAAAATATCGAGTTGTAATAGATTAGATTGCTAGAAGTATTCTCAACAGATGGTAGCTGCTAGAGAAGTCAACGGACGAGGATGAATGCTAAAGAAGGAAGTAGTCATGTGCTAAGAAGAGTGATTGCTAAGATGCTAGGAATCATATGCTGTAAAGAAGAGACTGCTAGGAGCATTCGCTTAGCAGTCAGCAGATTGACGATCTAGCAGAATGCTAAAGGTGTTAGCATTCAGTGCTTACTCAAGAGATTTCTAGAAGCTATAAGCAATCAGAAGTCAAGATATCAAGTGATAGCAGAATTCTGAATGGTCAGCATTCGCTAGTACTTAGCAGATTGCTAGAAGAGCTCAGCAACCAGAAGACTTAGCAGAATGCTAAGTAGAGCTCAACAATCAGGAGGCTTAGCAGAGTATTTCCAGCATTCTCTGATTGAATGCTAAGCAAGGAAATACTAAGCGAATACTTTCTAAAGATGCCCGTTCTGACAGAAGGTACAACATAGGACGAAAGCCTTACCCGAAGTAGGTAAAAAGCAACAAAACCAAGCCGAAAAGGAAGAAAAAGCAAGTAACCATTTTGGACGGAGAAGACCGTTGTGTCTAACAGGTCTGGAGATTCAAAGTTTGAATCTCCAGATAGAAAACAGAAGTCCAACAGAGAGAGACACTACTACCCAGACAAAAACTCTCGAACAACTACTGCTCGCAGTCAAACACTTGAACAATCTGAAAAGCAAATAGAGATTCCTTAGACAAAATCGAACAAAGCAAAAGAGAGAGTAGTCAGTTGAGAGCCCTCTTTAAGAGAAGTATTCAAAGCTCTCAACAACCATAGTGTCCCCCATTGAATAACTGACAATATCTTGAAGAGATTCCATGACTTTGTTCAAGAATCCAATCATTGGGATACCTTCCATACAAGGAAGCATCCAGCAGTCACATCTCTGAAAAGAGATTGACTCCGACGGGCTATTTCCAAAACCAAACAAGTTCGGGGAGAACTATAAAACCTCCATAGCAGCGAAGGGCAAGTTTTATGAAGGTGCCGCCCTTGACTTGGCCGTATCTGCGGACGGGAAAGAGTGAAGTAACGGAGGATAGCTTTGTAGTGGTTGGCTCAAAAGTTCACCGCCTGCTACATGTGTTCGGCGAATCCTTGTATTTCACATATCTTTTTAGTGAATTCTCAGTGATACGACTGAGGAGTGGATGTAGATCTTTAAGATCGAACCACTATAAATCTTGTGTGTTCTTTACTGGTTTATTAGTTACTGTTTGATTGTGGTGATTCGAAACCTAGCAACGACAGTTGCTAGAGTATTTCTCTGTAAGAAACCCTAAGAACAACCTTGAGCTAAACATTTGACAAGAACTTTAGTGCAAGATATTCATTAATCTTCCGCTGCATTCGTGTGTTTGCTGTTTGCTATTCACCACGACGACTCTGATCTGGGACCAGCAAGTGGCATCAGAGCGGTAGGTCGAACGACCGACTGCTTCTGAGTCACTTTAAGACTAGATCTGTGTTCTTTCCTTGCACTGGTATTTTGTTCTTTTGTTGATCTAGCTCAGGAACTCTAAGCTTGTCAAGATGAATCATACTTTGCCAAAGTATACCAAGGAGAAGTTCAATTCATGGAAGAAGATGGCCACTATCCATCTCTAGAGCATACATCCAGAGATGGTGGATGTTCTCACCAAAGGTCCCATAAGGATTATGAAGGTCAACTCCTTCGTCGGTCATATCGCTGAAGGTCAACCGAGACCTCCACAGATGATCGAGAAGAAGTTTGATGAATATACAACGGAGGACAAAAAGAGAGCGCAGTTGGAGCACTTAGCGAAGAAGTTGATCCTTGACTCTTTACCGCCGTTAATGGCAGACAAAGCATTAGACTTTGATACGGCAAAACAAATGTGGGATTATGTCTGCGAATCTTCCCAGGAGACCGACCAAATGAAGCGCAACAAGCTCCAGGTAGCTATTGATAATTATGAATCTTTCTCTATGCATGTAGGAGAAACAATCCAATCTATGGAAGAAAGATTCAACACCATTGTCGGAGAGCTTCGGAATCTGGGCAAGACATATGATAATGGAGAGATGAATAACAAGATCATCTCAAAGCTCTTTCCATGGGAGGACTGGTTCGTGAAGATGACGAGCTTGAGCGAGAAGACCTTAGCCAAATGTCCACATCTGAGGTATTTGCTCAACTTAAAACTCATGAATTTATTGTACAGCAATCAAAGAAGAACGAAGCCACTGCTGCAAAAACTTTGTCATCAAATGCTGTACCCCCAGAGGATCTAGCATTCTTTGTGAAGAGAGATGCTAGAAAATGGAAGATAAAGAAGCCCTTCCGAACGCATGAGCGATCTGCTCCGGCTTCTCCTGCAAAGGAGGGAGTTCCACTCTCCAGCTCACAACCTGAAGATCTGAAGACCAGTGAGCTAGAAGAGCAAATGCGAAAGCCTTAGAAACTAATGCTGGAAGCCAAAGCTGAGAAAGAAGCAAAGGATGCCAAACTTACTTCATCATCCTCTCGTTCCACAAAGAGAAAGCCAAGGACAAGCTTTGAATGCAATTCTCCAGATCATCTTAAGCATGAATGTCCAAGGGTAAGTCAGGAAGAAAGAGATCACCTCAAACAAAGGTTTGAGAGAAGAGTTGTCCGAGCGGTCACCAGAGCACTGTTGACCAGGACCGAAGTGCTAGACATTCCTGATAATGAACAGGAGTATTATTCCTCGGAGCAAGATGATGAGGAAGCCATGCTGGTCTTGATGGCAGATATAATTGATGATGAGGATGCTGAGCGAAATGTTGAGTCTGCTCTAGCAGTCGATGCGAATGAGGTACAATCTACTAGCATTTCTAGTTCAGAAGTCGTGCATGAATCGAAGGATTCTATCTTAGATTTCGAGGATGATTATCTCACCAAGCTTTCTATAGAATTTTCAAAGATGTATAAGATAGAAAATGCAATTGTAGGAGAAAACACCACATTGAAACTTAAAGTTGCATCTTTGATCGAGGAAGTCGAAAGACTAAGGTCTGACAGCGAGGAGTTTTTGAAACTCAAAGCAGATTACTCTAAACTATCTGAAAATTTTCAGATTATTGAAAAGGAAAATTTAGCTTTAAAGAGTAAACCTAAAGAGGAATGTATATGTGCTTACACATCTAGCAAGGCAGTTCTTAGTGCCATTGTGAGCCAACAAAGGAAACATTCTGATAAATCAGGATTGGGCCTTGGTTGTGTTGAAGCAAAATCCTCTAAGGAAGCTTTGAATAAGAATGCTAAATTTTCTAAGCAGAGAAAGATTTTATTCATCTTTGTTGGAGAAGTCAATGCTGACAAAGGTAAAGGAAAGGATATTGCTGAGTCGTCAACTGCTAAGCTGACAAATTGGCGTAGCAAGCATGCTTCTGCTGGTCCTCAACAGAATGCACAAAGGATGCCTGCTAGGCATGCTAGTGCTAGATCTCAGCAGAATACTTAGAGTACCTGCTAAGCATACATCTGCTGGATCTCAGCATAGTACTCAGAAGATGTCTGCTAGATCACATTCAGCAGTGCCAGGGAGGAATGGTCAGCATTATGTTTCAAATGCTAGAATAGCATATCCTTCCTTCACTAAGGGCAGACATGTTCAATACTATACTGTAAGACCACAGTATCAAACGTACACACCACATAGGAGGAATACCTATGTGGGCCTGAATCCAATCGATTTCCATTTCAAAGGACTAGGAAGACTAAGCACACAACTCCACCTAGATCAAATTATGCAAAACATGCTTATCCAAAGGTTGAGAAGGTTGTGATGGGTAATATCAAGAAGAAAGTCTTAAAAATCACAAAGATGTGGGTTCCAAAAGGGACCATGATCCACGCTAATCCTGCAGGACCCGATGCTAAGCGGGTACCTAAATCAACATGTTGATTGTTTTTCAGGAACAGGATCCAGGAGCTAAGACATCAGGTATGCCAAATGAGTGGATCCTAGATAGTGGTTGTTCAGCGCATATGATGGGGGACGAAGAGTTGTTCTTATATATTCAAAGAATTTATGGCCCCACAGTCATGTTTGGTGACAACAGCAAAGGCAGAGTGATTGGGAGAGGATGCATAGAGCGAAATGGACTAAGGATTATCAATGTTGCGCATGTCTCCAATCTCAAACACAACCTGCTAAGCATAAGCCAGCTATGCAATAATTGGTACACCGTTTCTTTCGTTAATACTGGTTGTTCAATTGCTGACAATCCTATAGATGAAGTAAAGCTTCGAGGCATCCGCAAGGGTGGCCTATATATTGTTGATAGGCAAAGTGGCCAACAACATTCTTGTTTTGTAGCATTGAACAGGGAAGAAACCAATTGGCTATGGCATAAGAGGTTGACCCACCTAAATTTCAAGACTATCAACCACCTAGCCAAGCACAAGCTTGTTGAGGGATTGCCTGCTGAGACTTTCCGAAAGGAAGGTGTGTGCAAAGCTTGCCAGCAAGGGAAGCAGACCAAGGCATCCTTCAGATCAAACCCGGAGAAGGCCACTTCAGAAAGAATCCTAGAGCTTTTGCACATGGATTTATATGGCCCAGTCACTCCAGCCACTGTAAGTAAAAAGATTTATACACTTGTGGTTGTTGATGATTTTTCCAGGTATACATGGGTTCGTTTGCTGAGAACCAAAGATGAAGTCAAGCTTATTCTTCAAGAGCTGATCCTCGAGGAGTAGAATAGCAAAGAAGTTACCGTTAAGAGGATTAGATATGATAACGGGACCGAGTTCTGCAATGGGATTTTGATGGATTTTTGCGCCGAAGCTGGTATCGGGCATGAGAAATCCACTGCTAGGACCCCCCAGCAGAATGGTCTAGTAGAAAGAAGGAACAGGACCTTGAAGGAGGCTGTGCGGTCAATGCTAGCCGATTTCGGTCTAAGTGGAAAGTATTGGGTCGAAGCAGTCATGACAGCTTGCTATACACAGAATAGGAGCGCAATCAATGGTAGATTCAATAAGACTCCTTACGTAGTGTACAATGGTCGTAAGCCTTCTATTACTCATCTTCGTGTTTTTGGTTCGACATGTTATATTCATAACAATGGGAAGTCGAAGCATAACACTTTTTTGCCTAAGTCTGATGAAGGTGTGTTCCTGGGATACGGACAACCATCTTAGAAAGGATATAGAGTGTTAAAGAAGATAACTCAAGTTGTGGAAATAACATGCAATGTTATTTTTTATGAGTCTACCTTAGTGCACAGAGTAATAAGAGAGAAAGAGGATAGCAATCATGAGGCTGATGATGTCCATGGTCAATCGATCTTGAATTCTTTCGAAAATATGAAGATTGACCCGACTAAGTTTATGAGTGATTGTAATCCAATCCAGACGCACTCAGCAGGTGACCAGATTGCTGACCAGGCTGGTGATGCTAATGATCATGCTGAGGCCACCCCACCAATTTATCTTAATGATAATTTGGATATTTTGGGATCCATTGATGGAGAAGATGAAGAAATCCCGGATCCAGCAGGAGACGCCGAAGGAGGTTTAGGCATTGCTAAAGACGTTGCCAAAGAAGATGCTGAGCATTTGGATGCTGAAGTTCCTGCTGCTAAGATTCCAGATGCTGAAGTTCAGAATGCTGAGATTCCTGTTGTTGAGATGCCGAATGCTGAGGAGAATGTTCTAGCAGAGAACAATTCAGCAGGTGAAGCTAGCAATGCGACCCCAGCAACCAGCAATCCAAGACCAAGATGGTTACGAGATCACCCCTAGATGTTGTGATTAATGATGTCAATGATCCAATCAGGACGATGTAGGGTTTTAACGTGAACCGAATCACCAAAACCAAACTGAACCGGATCGATCTATGGATATTGCTCATAATTAATTATTCTCAAAACCCTAGCATGCTCTTATGAATTTAATGCAAAATTGTGGATTGAGAGATTACCATAATTCCGTAGTGTCTGTACCGATCTTTTGCGTTTGAATTCCAAGAACCAATTCAACCACGCAATTCGATTTCTCTGCGGAAACAGAAATTAGAAAACTAATTTCTAGAGAAAATCGAAAATAAAGAAAGGGAAAGAAGATATCTGTTGTTCTCCAGATTAGATCTTCAGATCTGTGTCCCGGTGCTGGTCAGATCTACTACTGGTGAGGACTCCGTAGATCTGTGGCTTGAGCAGGACCAGAATCGAAATTCTCCTCCCGCTCCTCTTGGGATTGGCGCCTCTTCTCTCTCTGCCCTAGGGTTTTGACTGATTTGAATAATCACAAAAGGTGGCTAGGGTTTCCAGAGAGAGTGGTCTATTTATAGACCCAGGGTTTTATCCCTAATGGGCTACTCGGCTCAATTCAGCACACTTATTTGGGCCAGACCTGGGACCTAATGCAAATAATAAAGTGGGCCTATAAATTAATTAATTCTCATGTCCACAACCGAGGACACAATTAATTAATTAATATTAATTCTTTTTCACCACAGAATTAATACTGACCTACCCCTTTATTACCACGTTGTGAGAACGGGTTGCATTAATTGAGAATCCCCATATTTAAGGTTACCGGACATCCATTAATTAATCGGAGCCTCTGACAAGCTCTAACTACAATTAATTAATATCTTATTATTCCTGAGTAGTACCACTCAAACCTTATCACTCGTGCCTGAACTTAATCAGCCTGCAGGACTTTGGCACGATGAATGTTATTGAGCTCCTCAGGGAATGTCCCCATCCTATTACTCGGATATGGTTACCTAAGTTCAGTCTCAGGCGGTACTACACGAACTGCTGTTACCCAAGATGCGGATATACGAGCACGCTGTGTTGGCTCTCCACCATGGCAAGTCAAAGCAACAGTCAACCCGTGCAAACCCCTGAACCTTCGTTAGGGTTCGTACTCAATCAATATAACGAGATCTTTTATTCACTGATGTCAGACAGATGAATATATCTCACTGCGGTCCATCAATACGCCACCTCTGCGTACCAGCATGTCAAGTAACCAAGACAGACTACTTATTCCGACAATGCCGCAGCCATTCGGACAGACGTATCCTCATACGCTGTCTCGGCTGTGATCAGGTTTATGTCTCACTAGGTCAAGTGATCATACTGTCTTCTGTGATCTACAACACGCCGTATGATCGTCCCTATCGGTGAGATAAGAGGATACCATTGTTCATACATGTACGATTGTTAACAGATAGGAGAAATAAACCGTTGTATACTCATTATAATAAATGCTTTCAGTATACAAAACCCATCAGACGAGACAAGGCAATGCTATGTTAGCATGCTATATTTCCCATGAAGAGCCGACGAAAGTTGAAGAAGCTCTACAATCTCCAGATTGGGTGAATGCTATGAAAGAGGAGCTTGCTAAATTCACGCGCAATCATGTTTGGGATTTAGTGGATAGACCCGAACATCAAAGCGTCATTGGGACGAAATGGGTTTTCAAGAACAAGAAAGATGAGTCAGGACATGCCGTCCGAAATAAAGCTCATCTAGTAGCAAAGGGCTATAGACAATGCGAAGGAATTGATTACGATGAGACGTTTGCTCCGGTCGCCCGATTGGAAGCAATAAGGTTATTCCTTGCATATGCTGCACATCATGACTTCTCTGTGATGCAGATGGACGTGAAGAGTGTCTTTCTGAATGGTGAGCTCAAAGAGGAAGTCTACCTTGAGCAACCACCAGGCTTCGAGCAAGGAAACCAAGTTTACAAGCTAAGGAAAACCTTATATGGTTTGAAGCAAGCACCGAGGGCATGGTATGGAACATTGTCAAAGTTCTTTCTAGACAATGGTTTCAAGAAAGGGAAAATCGATTAGACTCTCTTTCGTATCAAGGATGAAGGAAGTATCTTACTTGTGCAGATATATGTCAACGAAATTATCTTTGGCTCTAAGAATCAACGCTTATGTGATAAGTTTTCAGAGCTGATGCAAAGTAACTTCTAAATGAGCACGATGGGAAAGAAGTCCTACTTTCTCGGATTGCAAGTCTAGCAATCAAGTGATGGAATCTTAATTCATCAGAGGAAGTACACTCGTGATCTGATTGCTAAGTATTGTCCAGAGAAGACGAAAAGCTTAAGGATTCCAGTAAGCACAAGCTGCCAGATAAGCCTCGACGAAGGAGAAGAACCTGTGAATCCTACATTATATAGAGGTATCATCGGATCCTTGCTTTACTTAATAGCTAGAAGACCTGATATTTCTTATTATGTCAGTGTATGCGCGAGATATCAAGCAAATCCGAAGAAATCACATTTGGATGTTGCTAAGAGGATTATCCGATACCTCAAGTGTACCGAGGGTTTGGGAATTTAGTACCCAAGGTCTGATGGGCTAGGAGTGGATATTTAGATTCAGACATTGGAGGGTGCAAGATTGATCGAAAGAGCACCAGTGGGACTTGCCAATTCCTTGGACATAAGCTGATTAGTTGGTTTAGCAAGAAACACCACTCTGTGGCTATGTCTACAACCGAAGCAGAATATGTAGCAGCCGCAAGTTGTTGTGCACAAATCTTGTGGATTCGACAGCAATTGCAAGATTATGACATTCCTTCTGAATGTGTGCCGATCTACTGCGACAACAATAGTGCTATGTGCATAACGAAGAACCCCGTTCATCATTCAAGGACAAAGCACATTGATATCCGACACCATTTTATTAGAGATCTTCAGGAGAAGAAGGATATTGATGTTCAATACATATGCACTGAAGATCAGCTAGCAGATATCTTCACGAAGCCGCTTGCTGAGGCCCGATTCAAAGAGTTATGTCTAAAGTTAGGTCTCATGGAGCTAGAAGATGCTGTGGATGAATGAGTTTTTATTCTCATTCTCTCTGGATTTCTTAGATTTTTGGAGATGAAGGAGATAAACGTATCCGACGTATCCAAGCTTACGTTTGTGTTTTTGCTAAGTTTTTGTTGCTAAGTAATTGGATGCTGAGTCCTAGCTCTCAGCAGATCCAAAGTGGTTTTCTCGCAACAAGTGCAACGTGTAGCAACAAGTGGTTCAGACATCTGCTAGAAGGTGAATGCTGAGTCTGAGCTCTTAGCATTTCATCGGAATGCTATGCTATAGTTCTCTAGCAAGTGGTACAGACGGTTGCTAAGAAATATTTGCTGAGTCCAAGCTCTCAGCAGACAATATGAGAATGCTATGATGAGATTCTTGGATGCTAGAATATGTGGATGCTAGGGACCTGGATGCTGAGTCCAAGCTCTCAGCAGACTATTTGAGTGCTAAGGTTCCCAAAGCTAGCAGATTGCTGAGTCTAAGCTCTCAGCAATCTCCGCTCTCCTAGAAGTCAAAAGCGGGAATGATTTGAATTTGAATTGACGTGTCTGACAAGATGCATTTAATGCGTGCAACTGGCTGTGACAAATTAGGAGCCAACACGTCAAAAGTACTCGAGCGTTTTGGGGCGTGGGTCACCATACGAAGTGTCTCATATCTCCCGAACCGTCGGTCGAATCTGAAGCGGTTCTCCCCCAACCATCAGATCTAGCTTTCAGAAGGTATATTAACCATACTTTGTTCACTTTGCAACTTTCTGAAATCTGAATATTTGAATCCCTAGAATTTCTTAAGCATGCCAAACTCTTCGAACTTCGATTCTCTCTTAAATATTTCTGAAGATGTCTAATCCTGAATCCTCCACCACTTCTGAGAATCTCCCCAAGTTTTACTTTAAGCCTGATGAGGGTACGACACTAAATGAGAGGCATGCGCTAGAGTTTACAATGATAGAGACAAAAAGATGATATTGAAGACAAGATAACTTATGCTCGCTTGGTTTCTCTTGCCAAGAAAAAGGAGCAATCTGGGCTGTCACACGCTCAGTGGTGCACTGCGCAGATCATGAAAGATAGGATTCTGCGCACACCCCTTGCAGCAGTACAGTTTCCAGAGTGGGTGATGAATACCCTGGTGAAGGCACAGGTGTTTCAGTATCTATCTGCTGAGCCTACAAGGTTTCGTCCTCATTTGGTTGCAGAATTTTATGCAAGGGCGGTTATAGATGATGATCACAAGGCATTTACGACCTCTGTGTTCGGGACTCACATTAAGGTGACTGCTGACGTCCTTGCAACGACGTTTGGTCTTTGCAATTCTGGCGAGCGAGTATCCACCTACAAAGTTGTCAATACAGAGGAGATGAAATCAAGGTGTAGGCTATGGAAGAGACCCGAGGTTAAGGAGGACCCCAAGAACCTCTGGAAAGTTGCAACCCCCACCAATCAATTCAAGGATGACTTCAGAACCCTTACCAATTTCGTTGTGAAGATGTTCCAATGTGATGCGGGCTCTTATTCTGAGCTGTCGGCAAAGAAGTATGTCGTATTGATGGCCTTAGTTGATGGCTTCAACGGGAATTGGGCACAATTTTTCTTTGAGCGGTGGTTGGACCACGCAAAGAAAAATTTGAAGATCAAGGAGACAGGAGTCTTCATGTCCAACGTCAACTTTGGACTAAAAATAAGAAAGTTCCTTGAGATCACCTTTTCGGAAGATGAACTTGATAAGGGTGAGGCTCTGCTTCAGACCGACTTTATCCCCCAGATGAAGGAGCAACCAACCCCTGCAGACAAGACCCCAGAGAAGAAGATGAAGACCTCCAATATCGGCGAACTGCAGTTGGAGTAGGCCATTCCCATATCTGCTGAGGAGATTGCTGCTCTCTGGTAGGCTGCGGAGACAGATCAATGCTTCTAGGACCTAGCAGACATTGAAAAGCTAAGAGATCTGCCCGTAGAGCAGATTGAGGAGATCTTTGCCAAGAAGCAAGCCGAGCAGCCAGCTCAAGAGGAAAGAAGCCACCTCTCCTCAGAAGAAGAGGAGAACAAGAAGGAGGCTTGTTAAGACTGTTGAAAAGGAGGCTGCTAAGAAAACTCCTACTGCTGCTGCTCAAGAGCCAACATCTCCCCTCTCTTCTAAACCTCTATAAGAGAGATTGAAGGCTTTAAGAGCAAGGAAGAGGAAGAGGACAATATCCAGGCAACTGCAAGAGAAGAAGAAATTCAAGAAAGCGATGGATGAGATCACTTTCGATGCGTGAGATCAAAATTTCGAGCAAGTCAAGAAGGCAGCTGATGAGTGCGCTGCCAAGAAGGCTGCTGATCAGCAAGCAGCGAGGGAAGTTGCTGGATTGGTAGCACGAGCTGCTGAAGAAGCTAGGAGGCTAGCAGCTGCTGCTGCTTAGAAAGGGAAGGAAAAGGTGGTTTCGAATGTTCGCACTCCCACCCCCGTGGTAGCAGAAGAAATAGTGCTTGAGCAGGAGGCCATGACTGATCAGGACTTCGAGAGGTTAATGGAGACCAGAGCTTTTGATGCTCCAGACCGTCCTCAAGGAGGAGTGTTGATAAAGGAGCCTGCTGTTGACCAAGGAGAAGACAACAGTGATGATGAGGTTGTATTCAATGAAGCTTCAGGATCGGGATGGAATGGTGAACCCGATGCTAGCACATCTGTTAGAGCTGAAGAGGCAAATGCTGAGGCAAGGCCTAGCATGGAGGTTCCTACTGAGGCGAGGACTAGCACAGTGATACCTGCTGAGGCGAGGCCAAGCACCGATACGCCTGCTGAAGCAAGGAATGAAGAGTTTGTGGAACAAGATCAAGCATTTTTAGGCTCATTCTTTTATGACTCCGATTCCGATGGAGAATCAGAGGATGTATATGATGCTCGATTTCAGAGGAAGGTCCCCACCGGCAACAATGAGCTACTCCGAGTTCCATTCAAAGGATTTCCAGGGCGCCGATTCAATCTACGAAGGATCGCTCAATGGTGTGCCCCTGTCTTCCTAGAGGAAAAGGTAAATTCGGATCTACTCTCCATGCTCTCTGAGATAGAGGAGTTTGTGTTGGCCGAAGTTGAAAGAGACATAGCCAACGTTTTCTATGCTGAGCTTGATGAGACAACACCGGAAAGCAAGTTATTGAGCGAGGAGCTGCTGAGATGGAAGAAATTTGATTATATGATGCACCAGCTCTATTTCGAGGAGAGGATGCTGGTGATCACAATGAAATGTTTGAATTTTTGGAGGCAAGAAGAAAAGTGGGCCAATGACTGGATAGACCAAGTGCTAGGGTCTAAACATTTTTCTGATAAACAAGTTATGGCAAGGCTGCAAGCAATTCGTGCTCACAGGTTGTTCAACACATCCACATCTTTGCCGAAGTCTACATTCGCTCCAGATGGCTACTCCGATGGCTAGATTGAGCTATCATAGCGCCAAGCACGAGCAGCTGCTGAATACCATAGGAGACAAGCAGAATACGAAGCTATAAAGAAAGAAAGGCTAAAGGCCAGGTTGGCTGCTATAGCTGCTGAGCGTGAGGTCGCAGAGTTGAGCTCTAAAGATAAAAGGCTTGTTTAGTTCCTAGAACTTGACATCCTTGAAGTAATATGAGAGGCTCAAGCAGAGGAGGCTAAAGTTGCTGAGACTGTTCAGATCATGGAGGCCGCAGAGCGAATAATGACTGAGGAGGCTCGCTACGTGGATGCCCAAGCTAAAATAGCTCAAGCCAAGAGCGCAGCCATGTTCTTAATTGCCGAGGAAGCTCGATACTCAGATGCTCAAGGAGAGATTATCCAAGCCATGGAGTCAGCAAAACGCTTAGTCGAAGAGAAAGCTCTCTACTTCGCTACTTATGGTGATGGAGATGCTGTAAAGGATGGTGTTGCCACTGCTGGAAGTCGAGAACTTATGATAGCTACAACTTCTTCATTCGCTGCTATCCCAGTAAGCTCTCATGACTTCAACTCTGTTTTTCACTCTGCTGTTCAATTTGCGGTGCAAAATGCTCTATCCACCATAAATGAACGAGTGGTAATGGAGGCGGCTGACATAAGTAGGGAAGTTGAGGAGGTTAGGAGCGAAGTGTCTGAGGTCCGAGCAGAAGTTGCTAAAGTTAAAGGAAGTGTTTCTGAAGTAAAGACAAATATGGATGTGATGAAGGATGAGGTTGCTGAGTCCCAGCAACAGATTATGCATTCTATGAATTCCTTCTCCGCCACCTTTTTGGCTGCTCTCAAAGAGGGGGAAGAGAGGAGACTTGCTGAAGCAGAGCAAAGCAAGAAGGAAGAGAAGGCACTTGCTGCCTTGCTAAGGAAGAGCGCAGACTTGCTCGGGAAAGGCTGAAACAGAAAGAGTAGGAGCTCAAGATCAAGTTGCTATAAATAGAAAATGAGAAGATTGCTAAGAAGTTGGAGAGGGAAGCAGCTGAATGAGAATCTAGCAAAGCATACTTAGAAAAATTTGTGCAGATGACCATCGAAAAATTTGATGACTATGAAAAAAAGAAGCCTGCCCCTGACTCCTGAACTCTAATTTCTTATCTTAGCAAATCTTCTATAACATTTCTTTTTGATCTTTTCCGATTTCATTGTACTTGTAATGATCAATCACATATATGAAATTGGATCATACTTAGACAATTTCTCATTGTCCACTTCTTAATTTTGCGTGTCTTAGTTGATATACACTTTTTGTGTATTCAACGAAAATTGCATGTGGATGCTGAGTCTAATGTCTTTAGATTGGTTGGTAAAATGCTTGCTGAATTATTTGGTTGCTAGAATCCCTAGCATATTCTAAAGTAGCATTTTTACTTATGTTTAATCGAGAAATATTTCCCAGCACTTAGTGAGGGGGAATTTTATTAAAACCAATCCTGTTAGAACTAAGTTGGTTAAATTCTGAGATAGATTGCTAGAATTGAAATTTTGTAAACTCGGATTTTTTTCCTCTTAGATTCAGCAAGTGATAGTAGGCTTTGATAGCACCAAAAAAGGGGAAATTGTTGGGAAATTATTCCTTGATTTGTATTGTAATTCTCCTTTAGGATCAATTTGTAAAAGATTTGGTTGAATCAAAGCCTTAGTAGCTTGGTCGATCATTGCTGAAGTCTAGCATAGTCTAGCAACTCTCGTGTAACGTCCTGTTTAGGAAAAATATCGAGTTGTAATAGATTAGATTGCTAGAAGTATTCTCAGCAGATGGTAGCTGCTAGAAAAGTCAACAGACGAGGATGACTGCTAAAGAAGGAAGTAATCATGTGCTATGAAGAGTGATTGCTAAGATGCCAGCAATCATATGCTGTAAAGAAGAGACTGCTAGGAGCATTCGCTTAGCAGTCAGCAGATTGACGATCTAGCAGAATGCTAAAGGTGTTAGCATTCACTGCTTACTCAAGAGATTGCTAGAAGCTATAAGCAATCAGAAGTCAAGATATCAAGTGATAGCAGAATGCTGAATGGTCAGCATTCGCTAGTACTTAGCAGATTGCTAGAAGAGCTCACTAACCAAAAGACTTAGCTGAATGCTAAGTAGAGCTCAGCAATCAGTAGACTTAGCAGAGTATTTCCAGCATTCTCCGATTGAATTCTAAGCAAGGAAATACTTAGCGAATACTTTCTAAAGATGCCTGTTCTGACAGAAGGTCTCTGACAATAAGTTTGGGAAAATTGAAATCGAAGTGAAAAGAATGGCAAATCTCATGCAGTTGATGACAAAACACCTTCAGATGATGGACACGCAATTGAGCCAGATTGCCACCACTCTCAGCAACTAACACATGCCCGGACAACTTCCGAGCACAACGGACATGAACCCAAGGGATAAAAAAGAATGCAAAGCTGTCACACTGAGATCCGGGACGAGTTACAAGGGTCCCTGAAGCTGAAGAGGCGGTTGGAGAAGAATCAAGACCGATCAAATGAAGCAAAACAAGCTTCAGAATTGTGTAGATAAGTATGATTCCTTCCAAATGCGTCCTGGTGAAAACATAAAATCAATGGGGAGAGAGTATAATATTGCAGATGTCAATGCCAAGATTCTTTAAAAAATTCTCAAGGAAGATTAGTTTACCAAGGTCACAAACTTGAAGGAGAAGGATCTCTCAAAGATGACAATGAAGGACGTGTTTGCCCAACTCAAATCCCATGAATGGGACATCCAGATGACAAATAGAAATGAAGTCGTGCGGAATTTTAACACGCCACCCGAAGAAGATGCTACCTTCTTCGTGAAGAGAGATTTTAAAAGAAGGCCTCAGAAGCCTTAACAAGTTGACAGAGCATCAAGCCAAAGCTCCGCTTGAAAGTCAGCACCAACGCCTTCCTACCAGAAGAAGGAGGAAAAGAGCTCAGTAGCTGAGCTTGAGGAGCAAATGAATAAGCTGACTAAGCTTCTGAGAAAGCCAAGGCCAAAACTGAGGGGTCACAGGCAAATGAACAAAAGTTCAGTGAAAGACCCAAAAGGTGTGCTTCGAATGCAACTCTCCCAATCACCTCAAGTAAGAGTGCCCGATTGTATCCAAGGAGGAGAGGGAGCGCCTGAAGAGGATATTTGAAAAGAAATCTTCTAGAGCAGTAACAAAAGCCATGCTCTCCAGAACTGAAGTGCCAGATATCTCAGACAATTATGACGGGTACTATACTTCAGATGATGAGGCCATACAAGAAGCATTGCTAGTGCTGATGGCCAAGCTTCGAGATGAAGATTCTGATGAAGGAGAATCAGAGGCTGAGTCACAAAATTTTGTAACCACTTCAAACTCAGTTTTTCTTTCAGCAACATGCATAGCGGAGGACTCTGAATCTCATTGCTCGGATTCAGAGGATGTTACCCTCGATGTTTTAAACAAAGAATTCTCTAAATTTTATAAATTGAAAAACGCTTTGGTGGGAGAAAATAACTCACTCAAACTCAAAGTTTCAGAGATGACCGAGGAGATCGAATGATCAAGATCAACAAGTGTGGATTTGACAAAGCTTATAGAGGAGGATTCAATTTTGCTTGATATTTTAAAAATTATTTCTGAACAATCCGAATCCCTAAAATTGAAAGTTGCTAGTGATCAAAAGCTTATTTGTTCATTATATTCTAGCACTAGCAGAGTTTCAAAAGCCCTGAGTATATACAAAGAGATCTACTTGATAAATCAGGTCTAGGCTTTTCTGAAATGTTTTAAGAAATCATGCATCGACTTCTGAAACCAAAAATGTTTCAAATCATCATTTTGAAAAGGATTCCGGTTTAGAAGTAAAGTTTTTAGGCAACGGAGTAGTCAGTACTGACAATGACTGCTTAGTGGTAAATCAAGGCAAAGGGGAGAAGTCAGTTTCCAAACTAAGTTTCAACCCGAAGCTTAAAAGTAATTTCGTTTCAAAACCAAAAAAACTGAGATGAAACCAGTTATGCCTAAGAAATGGGTGAAGCAGAATGTTCCTTATGCAAGGAAGCCTACTTCAACAACTAATACTTACCTTCGCAAGAAGTCAGTATCATTTCCAGATTCTAAGAATCTGAGATTCCTTGCTCATAATTCTTATAAGAGGAGAACTTATCCGTATGGGTGGGACACCTATAAGAGGTTTGATCCCAATCATTGTTCTATGTTAAGGACTAGGAAGACCACACACCCCGGACTTGGTTTCCGAGAACCCAACCGAAACTTAGTCTCAAGAAACTCAGTTCCTGGAAACTTGGTTCCTAGAAACTTAGTTTCTCATCGGGGTTCACATACACACACACACACACACACTCTATTCCGTCATATATGCATAAAAATAACATACATTATTACAGAAGGAAGAGAAAGGCTGAGAAGGTTGCGACACCTAAGCTTAAGGTGAAGCTAGTTTGGATTCCTAAGGGATTGATTCGAAAGACTAATCCTGCAAGACCCGCAAAAGTTCGGGTACCTAGAGTCTAACCTTCTTTGTTTTACAGGTACAGGGTCACCAAAGTCTGATCAAGAACAAGAAGTGAGAGTGGAGTTTGGACAATGGGTGTTCTGCCCACATGACCAGAGAAAAAGAACTCCTCTCAAACTTGCAAATGGCGAGAGGACCCCAAATGATTTTTAGAGATGACTCCAAGGGGAGAGTAATCGGCAAAGGATGCTTAGAGTGCAATGGGATCATAATCAAAAGTGTATCCTTAGTCACCAACCTCAGTTTTAACCTATTGACTATCAGTCAACTTATCCAATCCGGATATGAGGTGACTGTTGGTCCCTGATCAGAGTACGAATAATTATGCAGCGGATGTTTTTACAAGCAGTTGCACTCTAAAACTGGGGGGTCAGTTACCCAGTTTAGGTTTTATTAAAACTATGTTAGCTGAGCAGTTTACTAATCTATTTTCAAATATACACTTCAACACTTTAGTGAAGTGTCGAAGGTTTCAAAACTCAGTTGTAAACTGCTTTAAGAAAAAAGTACGAAAACTATAAATGAGACAGAATATTATAGTGGTTCGGAGCCTTAAGTCCTACATCCACTCTTTGGAAATAAATTTGGTAATTCACTAAGAAGATGAAGTATGCACTCCTCACGGTCTATAGCCAATCACCACGAAAACCACCATTCGCAGTAAATAGGATCACTTGCCCAAATAAATTGTGACGACCCGATGTTGGAGTAAGGAGTGATCTCCAGTGCATGAGAAGCACAGACAATGGGTGGCTCCCGTAAGACTTTTGACAGGTGTGCGGAGGGCGACATGAATGAATGGAGCCACACCGGAATGAGAGGGATTCTAGCTATGGAAGAATGAAAGTGATTAAAGGATTCGATTGTGCTACTCATACCAACATGGTGCATCATCTTTTTTCGGCACGAATTCTAGGAAAACTCCAATGTTAAGCGTGCTTGACCTGGGATAGAACTAAGATGGGTGACCTCCTGGGAAGTTTTTCAGGGTGCGTGTGAGTGAGGACAAAGCACGCTGGAAAGGACTTGTGTTGGTTTGTGGGGTCAGCCGTCTGTATGGAAGCCGGTCAAGACCATTTGTGGGTAATGTGGTCGACCTCAGGTGAGCTCGTTTGGGCCCTGGGGCCGGGGCATTACAAATAGTATCAGAGCCGAACCTCTCCCAGTACAGTGTGGTTTAAAGATGAACCAACAGAAGTTGGTGGGCATGTGACGACCCGACGCTGGAGTAAGGAGTGATCGTCGGTGCATGAAAAGCACAGAAAATGAGCGGCTCCTGTCAGACTTCCGATAGGTGTGCAGAGGGTGACATGAATGAATGGAGCCACACCGGAATGAGAGGGATTTTGGCTATGCAAGAATGAAAGTGCTTAAAGGATATGATTGTGCTACTCATACCAACATGGTGCATCATCTTTTTCGGCACCCATTCTAGAAAAACTCCAATATTAAGCGTGCTTGACCTGGGGTAGAACTAAGATGGGTGACCTCCTGAGAAGTTTTTCAGGGTGCGTGTGAGTGAGGATAAAGCATGCTAGAAAGGACTTGTGTTGGTCTATGGGGTCAGCCATCAGTCCGGAAGACGATCAAGACCATTGGTGGGTAACGTGGCTGACCTCGGGTGAGCTCGTTCGGGCCATGGGACCGGGGCATTACATAGATAATCTTCACTCCTTCTTCAGTTCCTCGACGCCAGGTAACACCTCGAAGTCTTCTCAGAAGTGGTAGTCGTTGGAAACGGATTGAGGACAAAGCTCCCTTCTTCTTCTCCAGTGGATGGATGGTTGAGTTCTTCCCAGAACACTCGAAAGTTGGCAAAAGCCCGTAAGAACCTATTTCTCGACTGAGAACAAGATTGCTATGTTCTGACATGAAAAGTAAGAACACCAAATAGAAAGACTAAGTTGAAAGAGTTAATCCTCGTGTACTCAAGGTCACACGGTGAATCACAGAAGATTCATTAAGAAAAAATGTGTCTCGTGTTTAATAAATGACACACGAAGTTCATGTCATTCACTTGAGAGCTTAAATGCTTTGTGTTTTAAATTCGGCAGAGTAATGGGAAGGTTCATAAGTGTTGAAGTATTTGTCTCTCTGGTTCTTCTGCTATTTATAGTTGAATCTGTCAAAGTAGCCCGTAGAGACAATTCGAAAGGTGTCCAATCATTGGCCGTACTTTTCTGTGGTCGCAGACCTGCTCCTCTGCCTTTTCTGAACACTGCCATGCTTTTTGCAGAGACAGATTTGTCCTGTTGTGTCATACTTGAACAACGTTGTACTGCAGTCATAACTAAGTCTATCTTTGTTCCTTATCATTGAGTCTTCAATACATTTTATGAAAGCTCGGCCCCTTGCTTTTCACGTGTTTCCTTTGGCGTGAAACTATGCTGGTCTGAAGCAGTGAGCACCTCTTGATAGTTTTTTCATAAAAATTGTATCCGTAGTTTTCATCGCTATTGCTTCCCTGACAGTTTAAAACGGTCTGCACAGTTTTCTCGGCCCCTTGCTTCTTTAAATGTCTTCACAGTTTTCTTCGCATATCGCTTCTTGAACTGTCTTCATAGTTTTCTTCGGTCGTTCTGTTCAGACAGTTTTACCCTAAAAAACTGTTCCACAGTTTTTGGCTGTTTGCTTCTCCCGAACTATTACAACTCAATTATCCTATACATGGATTACATGAAGTTATAACTCTAAGTAATAAACCTTGGTATACAGTTTAGGCCCAACAAAACATCAAATTAAAGGTGGGATTTCTACATCAACACCTAACAATTTCCCCTTTTTTGATGTTGTCAAAACTATACCATCTAAGTCGAAATGAGGATGCAGTTGCTCTGAGTTTACAAGGTATAAAATTCTAACACTACTAAGAGTTGTGATTCCTCTAAATCTATTTAGAGCTTGAAGCAAATTTCTAATCACACTGGAACATGTGAATTAAGCTAAATAAGTACCTAAGGTAAGTGACAATGAGAAGTTGTCTTCAAACAGTAGTTTTTAACCTTTCATTAAATGTGTTCAGTTCAAGGTACATGAAAAGTGAAAAACTGCAACAAAAGATACAAAAAGATTTTCAGCACTCCATTACTCCTTGGGTTTGTCTTTGTCTTGTTCTTTGTCCTTCGGTTTTTCAGGAGTTGATGAGGATGAAGATCCAGTTTGCTTGGCAAAGATTTTAGCCATTTCCATCATCAACTTCAAATGTTCTTCCCTGGCCTCTTTCATTTGCTGCATCTGCATCCGTATTTTCTCATCTCTAAACTCTTCCCTCTTTTTAACAATATCAACCAGAGTAGCCATGGACGTCTGGACTTGGTGCCTCACTGCTTGGCTTACTTCTTGGTTGATTGCATTTTGAACTACATCGGTCAGGATCATGGTGGGAACTCCAACTGAGATGGGGTTGGGAGACAGAGTTTCTTTGTGAGGAACAATAGATTGTACGCCAGTGATAGGAACAACTCTCCTATTGTCTCCTTCTTCATGAGCAGTTTCTATTTCTAGTGGATGAGCAGTTGCGGCTACTTCTTCCACCTATTTCCTTCTTTGCTCAGCGGCAGCCTCTTCGTCTTGCCTTTTCTATTTGGCTTTTTGGGCCTCCTTTCTTGCTCTTTCAGCTTCTGCTACTGCAGCTTCTTCTTCTTCTTTCTTCAACCTTTCTTTTTCTTATTTTCTCAGCTTTTCTTCTTCTTGTTGTTTCTTCAATCTCTCTTCTTCTTCTTTCCTCAACCTCTCTTCTTCTTTTCTCAGCCTTTCTTCTTCTTCTTCTTTCTTCAATCTCTCTTCTTCTTCTTCTTCTTCTTCTTTCCTCAGCCTCTCATCCTCTTCTTTCCTTAACCTCTCTTCTTCTTCTTTCCTCAACCATTCGGGCTCCCGTTCTTTCTCTTCCTCCAGCCGGGAGAGATTCGCTCGGAACCTTTTAGCTTTGGAATTCAGTTTTTGTTGGAGGTCACGCAGTTTCTCCAGGGCAACATGATTTTCAGCTATCTTTCTGTGAATGCACTACAGAGCAGACACCTCTTTGTCCTCATCAGCAGATTCTACTGAACTGTCATCTTGCTCAGTTCCCCCTATCTCTATGAAGGGAATTCATTCTTGCTTTTCTGCATGGGTAGATGCCTCTTGCTCTTTGGAATCCTCTGATGCAGTCCGGCCATCCTCAAGTTGTTCTCTCCTCTGAGATGTAGTTCTCTCAGAATCTGATGATCTGCATGTCATTTCAACAAAATTTACCCGCTCATAAGTTGTTTGAATTCCAAGAGCTTGAAGCTGTAGGCGTTCAAAGGCTTCAGCGGACATGATCTCTAGGTTCTGAACTAGCTCTTGTGGTCTGGAAGATTGACCAGCTCCTTCAATAGGATCATCAAACTGTAGTCTCTTGGTCACTGTCATAATTGACACTTCAAAGTCCGCTCCTTTCCTCTTCTTGGTTTGAGGTTCTTCAGCCATAGTTTGTTTTCCTTTCTTGACACGTTGTATTCTTTCTTCCAGGTTCGTTGCTATCTTCCTCTTCTTCTTCTTTCTCCTTTACACATGCTCTTCACTGGTCAGCCAAAGAATAGAATTCTTGTTTTTGGGTGGAACTGAGGTGCCAGTTTTCTTAGGCTTCTTGGCACCCTCGGTAGTTTGAACTAGCGTAATGACAGCAAGGCTGGCTTTTGTCTTTGGGTCTTCCACCTTATCATCAAAATTGTCATGCCCATCATCATTCCCATCGTCTCAACAAGTTCTTTGGATTGGTTGGTAGATTGGATTCTTCGGTGGAATGAAATCTGATGGCAGAAGGTCTTCCCCTTCATGCTGAAGACCTAGCAGATTCTCGAGAAGATAGTTAACCTTCAAGCCAAAACTAACACTCGAAGAAAATTTGCCATCTTTTTTTATGCCCTTGCTTTTCTTAGCATTTTCCAACAGGCATCCATGTATATATTTAGCCCAGTTGTCTCCCGGGCCATCATCAAGTACCATCATCAATGCGTACTTCAACTGGCTTAATTTGGAGAAGGATCCAGCACCACAGTAGAGCATTCTCAGTGCAATCTCACTGAGTGTTTTATAGAATGGCATTAGTTCAGACACCTTGGTGGCAACTTTGAATCCTTCCTTATTATCAGATTTCTTCCACTTTGCCCAATGATTCTTCATGGCATCCTTGTCATCATCGAGATAACTAGTAATGCGGACCGTTATTTTGAGTAGATAAAGATATTGGGCGATGAGATCAGAATCAACTTTGATCTCTTTCTTTTCAACTTTCGTTTTGAAAAATCATTGAATTTTTGGGGAAATGCTGTCAAGAAATGCGTTAGTTTCTCAGCGGTGAACTTCTTCGTAAGTTTGGTAGTAAGCACATCATCTGTTGAGATCAATGCGAAATCCTTCCAATTCAAAATTTTCTCCTTTACCACTTGTGCCACCCAAAAGTGCTTGTGGTTGAGTCAGAAAGATAAAACATCATCACTCATGATTCGGATCAACTCTGTGTGTGGAGTTTTCTCTGTGACTATAAATCTCTCAGGGTTATCGGAGGTGCTGGTGCTTTTGATTTGTTGAGGTTTCTTTTTCGGCATGTTTATGAGATATAATGTGGATAATTTAGAGAGGTTCGAAGGTTTGGAATATTTGAAGAATAAGTTGTAGAGAGTAGAGAGTTGAGTAAAAATGGTGAAGACGAAGACGAAAAGGGTTTATAAGGGTTTTGCTGATCAATTTTTAATCAAGATATATGACTAAGATTGAAACCCCTCTCTGCGATCGACGACTGAGGCTGAAGCTAACGTTGGCAACTATTCACCTCTAGCACACCGTTCAGGAGAGTGTGGGATGGGCAACGTGGCTCCGCGTAATATGCCGTTGTGCTGCCCACATTTAATGCAACGTGCCCTTGACCAAGCGTAGTTTTCCCAATCCCGTGGCTTTATCAAACTACTTGAGACAATTCACAACTGTCCTTATCGAAGAACTGGACAACTGTATCACCCTTAGTTGTCAGTTAGAAACTGTCCTTCATCTTGAAAATTTAAAAAATGGAGACCCTTCGCAGTTTTTTTTCACGCAGTTTTGTAAGCGCTCAGTTCCTGAACTCCTTCCTAAGGATTTAATGCGAAGTCTGGGAAATCGTATATTTATGGTTTGACCATTCACATATTCTGAACTCTTAGCCTTTTGACCTATTGTCCACATGTCTATACATGGATGGCTCGATGCAGTTGTTGGGCATTGAATGTTGACTTATCACCTTCTGAATCTGAACCATGAAGCGTCGTGTCCTGCATTAAAGTGGCTTGGCATTCTTTCGAACGACGCATGAATTTTTCTATGAATACCCCTTTCAACGAAGCATTAGGTAACATCTCATATAACTTTTTCTTCTTCGGTTCAATCAATATCTCTAGAGAAAATGGATGCCCCCTCTGATATTACAAGGATTTCAATTCAGCGAAACAAAATTCTAGATTGAAGTGGCCTTTATGCTCAGTACTGGAGAATGTCGTACGTCTATGATGGAGTGATGGGTGATGTACTAGTGAACGGGCTTGAGAATTTCGTGACCAAGGTGCCTCACTCCTACCACGAGGATGTGCTGAAAGTTCTTGCCCACAATTCTTCTGTCTCTGAAGATGAGATCTATTGCAATCTTACTAGGGAGGAGTTACTTTTGGTCTGTTGACTCTCTGGCTACCGAATTATGGCTGAGCCGCAATGGCATCCCGGTCAAGGAGTATCGCAAGGAGGAAAAGGCGCCTGAATGGTATGTTTGGCAGAATTGGAGAGCAGCAAACATCAGCTTCCATCCAGCTGCACCGTGTGGGTTCCTACAGCTACGCTATAAAGTGACCTTCGACATCATTAATCAGATGGCGGTCTACAATCCCCTTCTGGAAACTGACTTTACGCCGCCTGTATAGAAGTCAATGATAGTGTTCGTGGACTAGGCTAAGGTGGATTTGGCAGCTTTCATTTTTGACCGCCTAAAGAAGGTGTTCTAAAATTTGTTTGATGCACCGTCCCATAAGGCATGCAGTTGAACCAATCTCTTACCTTGCTGAGAACCAATCGAACCCGGTTGGATCTGATTACTACCCCTCCAAATGGATGCCCACCCACTGATTGCTTCCAAAAAAACTTTTCTGAATTTGTTGTAATTTTATTTTTCTTGTCTGGATGTTGTACGCCCCTCCTTTTGTCAATGAAAATCGTTCTCCTTTCCCTTTAATGTTGAGCAAACTGTTCTATAGTTAATAAAACTGACTTAGCTCATAAGCCAAAACAGTTTTGCACCGCTCAGTTTTCATCTCGGTCCCTCGAGATCTCATCAAACTCTAGTAGACCTAGTTTGATGCATAGCTCTTTGAAGCGAGCCTCAGGTAGCGGTTTGGTGAAAATATTCGATAATTGGTCCTCCATCTTTATATATTCCACAAAGATATCCTCCTTTTCAACGTGATCTCGGATGAAATGATGACGAATGTCAACGTGCTTTGTCTTGGATATTAGAACTGGATTTTTCGAAATGCAAACTACACTCTATTGTCACAGTAAATCGGTTCACATCCAGTTTTTATTCCATAATCCTTGAGCTGCTGCTTTATCCAAAGCACTTGAGCATAGCAGCTGGTGGTTGTAACATATTCGGCCTCGGTGGTTAATGTGGCCACTGAATGCCACTTCTTGCTGAACTAACTGATCAGTTTGTGGCCTAGGAACTGACACATTCCACTTGTGCTCTTTCTATCAATTCTGCAACTTCTAAAATCTGAATCCGAGAATCCATTCAGCATGATTCCATCATTTTTGGGGTACCAAAATACCCAAAGATTCAGTCTTTTTCAGATATCTCACAATCCTCTTTGCTGCTTCCATGTGGGACTTCTTAGGATTTGCATGGAACCTTGCGCAAACTCCCACAGCATAAGAAATATCGGGTCTACTGGCAGTTAGATACAGAATGATCCAATGATCCCTCGATAAGCAGTTGGATTGATTGGTTCTCCTTCTTCATCAAGAGTGATCTGAGAACTAGTGTTCATGGGAATCCTCTGATAAAAATTCCTTCATCAGACTAATCAAGTTGAAATCCAACAAAGTATGTCATTTTACCCATCATACTCATTTGGAATTTTTTTTCATTAACTGGTAAATTTCTCACAAAGACTTGTGTTCTTACTGCCAAAGATAATGTCATCTACATAAATTTTGACAAGCAAGATGTCCTCTCCATCTTTTATCTTGAACAGGGTTTGATCGATTGTCCCATTTTCAAATCCATTCTTGAGCAGAAACTGTGAGAGAGTTTCATACCATGCTCTAGGAGCCTGTTTCAATCCATACAGGGCTTTCCTTAGCTTTTAGATTTGGTTTCCTTGCCAGAAACCTGGGGGTTGTTCGACGTAGACTTCTTCCTTCAATTCGCCATTGAGAAAGGCACTCTTCACATCCATTTGGAGAACTGTGATGTTGTGATAAGCTGCATACGCCAAGAATAGACGAATGGCTTCCAGTCTGGAAACTGGTGTGAACATTTCATTGAAGTCTATCCCTACGCATTGAGCGTACCCCTTGGCAACCAATCTTGCTTTGTTTCGAACGATGGTACCGGTCTCGTCTCTTTTGTTCTTGAAGACCCATTAGGTGCCAATTACGGATTGATGTGTTGGTCTATCCACCAAGTACCACACATTGTTGCGAGTGAACTCTCCTAGTTCCTCTTGCATCTCATTAATCCAATCTATTGATTTAAGAGCTTTGTTGATCTTCACTGGTTCAATTTGGGATATGTAACAGGACATCATTGCATTGCCTTCTCTTGTTCGAACAGGATTTCCCACATAATCTAGAACAGCTTCTATAGGATGATATCTTAGCCAACTGGGCTTCTTCACAACTATGGCTTCAACAGGAGCATTTGGAGTCTCAGTAACTGTTAGGGGTTCTTTGTGAGATGGTTCACCTCCATGTCCTGGAACTGTATTCTGGACAACAACTGGCTGATCAGTTGGAGCTGCTTCCTCAGCTGCTTCAAGGTTGACTTCATTGCCTTCAGGCTGCTCTGTTTCCAAAACTACTACATTGTCTTCAGGTGGCATTTCTTCGCTTTGATCTTCGAGGTTTATAAATTTTAAGGCCTCAGCAATGACATTAGCATCATTTGCCCTCTCTACTGTTTGATGTCTAGCCGAGGCAACGGAGTCTCAGGAGCATCATTCATAGATCTAATAGGAGGAACTGTTCGATTATGATCAAGATCAGTTTTAGGTTCCACATTGACATCATTGATCTCATGATTTTCTAGACCCAGTTCTTGAAGTGTCCTGCGCACTAGAGTAGCTTCATAAAAAACAACATAACATGTTATTTCCACAAGTTGGGTTGTCTTATTGTATACCCTATATCCCTTATATGTAGGGTGTCCATAACCTAGGAACACACCTTCTTCAGCCTCAGGGCTGAAAGTATTCAATTTGGACATCCTATTGTTATGAATATAACATGGAGAACCGAATGCACGAAGATGAGCTATAGAAGGATTACAACCATTGTATATCTCGTAGGGAGTCTTGTGCAGCCGCTTGTTTAATGCACTTCGATTTTGCGTGTAGTAGGTCGTCATCAAGGCTTCTCCCCAAAATCTTTTTCCAAGGTCGGTCTCGGCCAGCATGGTCCTCACTGCTTTTTTGAGTGTTCTATTCCTTTGATCTGTGAGGCCATTTTGTTGAGGAGTTCTTGGAGTAGACTTCTCATGCCCAATTCCAATTTCAAGTCAAAAATCCATGAGGGGTCCATTGTAAAACTCTGTTCCATTATCGGACCTTATCCTCTTGACTGTCACCCCTTTGTCAGACGGGTAATTAGTAGTGACAGTTGATGCTTGACTTCATCTTTGGACTTGAGCAGCACCACCCACGTGTATCTTGAGTAGTCATCAACAACTACTAATTTATACCTCTTTCCTCCAATTGTGGGCGGAGTAATTGGACCAAATAGATCCATGTGGAGAAGTTTCTATATTTGGTCTGTGCTTACTGTATTGGCATGTTCTTGAACGAGGCTCTTGTCCGTTTCTTGAGCTGGCAAGCCATACAAACACCTTCTTTTTGGAACTTCTTCTATGACAGTCCTTCAACTTGATTATGTTTGACTAGATGTCTGATAGAGTTGAAGTTCAGGTGACTCAATCTTTTATGCCACAGCCAATTTATACCATCTAAGGAATTGTGTGCCTTGAGATAGGTTCGTTCTTCTCCACTGGACCAATCCACAATGTAGAGACCTCCTTTCCTGATGCCTCTGATCTTGGTCTCGTTGGTCACTTTGTCAATGATGTGGCAACCTGACTCTTCAAAATTGACAATGTGTCCCCTTTCGCTCAACTGAAATCTTTGATTTCAGCGAGGCATTTTCACTAGCTAATGCATCTTTAATTTCATGAAATTCTTCAACCTCTTTTATGATGTTTTCAAGAGAAACATCTTTTGAATTTGAGCGACAAAATTCAGAGCTTTCATCTATGCATGTAGACGCTAGAGATAAAGGTCGATGAGTTGCTACCATTATTTTGCAGTTTGAAGCGTCGTCTTCTTCATCGGTAACAACTCCATCCACAGCTGCCATGAAAGCAAGGAGTGCTTCCTCGTCATTCTCATCCGTAGATGTGTAATAACCGTCATCATGATCTGGAATATCTGGCACTTTTGTTCTGGACAACATCGCTTGGACCACAGCTTTAGAAGCTCTCCTCTCAAATACCTTTCTCAGTCTGTCTCTCTCCTCTTGAGTAACTAGAGGGCATTCGTACTTCAAGTGATCTGGAGAGTTGCATTCATAGCACGTTTTTGGCTTTCTTTTAGTAAACCTTTGCTCACTGGTCTGAGCTTAATTCACTTTTTGTTTGGCCTTCTCGAGTAGTACGGCCAAGTTCCTCATCTGTTCCTCTAGTTTGGCAACTGATAGGTCAGTTTCCTTCTTCTGATTTGAGGTGGAGGTATCCTTCGATGGAGAGGATTGATAGGCAATTTTATCGAATTGAACTGGCTTCTTCTGCCGTCTTTGGAAATCTCTCTTTACGAAGAATGCAGCGTCATCATTAGCTGCTGAATTTGGGGTTCTTACAACTTCATTTTTGTTCACCATCTGAATATCCCATTCATGGGCTTGAAGTTCGGCGAACAGCTCTTTGGTTGTCATCTTTGAAAGATCCATGGTCTTTAAACTGGTGGTTTTTGACAAACCAATCTTCCTTCGGCATGCATGAGAGAATTTTGGCATTCATGTCAGCCACACTCTCTTCTCTTCCGAAACCTTTCATCTCATTGACAATGGCGTTGAACCTCGCCTCCATTGATTTGATCGTTTCACCAGGCAACATCTAGAAGGATTCATATTTGTCAACGCAAACTTATTTCTTGTTGCGTTTCAGTGCTTCGGTTTCCTAAGTGAGCTCATTGATCGAATCGCATGGCTCTTTAGCACTGTTGTTCTCTATGGCTTCGTCTATGAGAGATTCTGGAAGAGATTGCATGATCATTTCCTATGCAATGGGATCAAGCTAGGAACGCTTTTTGTCTTCAAGTGTCTACTCTTCAGGTGGGCTGTTAATCATTTGAGGTCCTTGATCATCTCCTCCAAGTCGGACATTAATCTTCTGGATCTTCAGACGTCCATTCTTCAAGACTTCATCCATTTCTGGATGTTGGCTCCTCAATTGGATGAGACACCTCTACTTCCAAACTGCGAACTTCTCCGGGTTGTACTTGGGAAGACTTGGATATTTCATCATTGTCTTAAGATAATCTACTCGGTAATAACACTTAACAAACAAATGAGAGTGCAGGTAAATATGGATCCGGTCCTAAGCGACTCAAAACAGAAAAGCCTGGAAATACAGTCCTACTCTATGGATTAGAGTACAAATAATTAGGCAGCGGAAGTTTTACAAGCAGTTGATCTCTAACAGTTTCCAAGTTTAGGTTTTATAAAAACTGTGTTAGCCGAGCAGTTTACTCAGTAAGTTTTCAGATATACACTTCAACACTTAAGTGAAGTGTCGAAGGTTTCAAAACTCAATTGTAAACTGCGTAAAGATAAAAGTACGAAAACTATAAATGAGATAGATATTATAGTGGTTCGGAGTCTTAAGTCCTACGTCCACTCTTCGGAAATTAATTCGGTAATTCACTAAGAAGATGAAGTATACACTCCTCACGGTCTATAGCCAATCACCACAAAAACCACCGTTCACAGTAAACTAGATCACTTGCCCACGTAGATGATCTTCACTCCTTCTTCAGTTCCTCGAAGCCAGGTAACACCTCGATGTCTTCTCAAAACTTGCAGTCGTCGGAAACAGATTGAGGACAAACCTACCTCCTCCTTCTCCGGTGGATGGATGGTTGAGTTCTTCCCAGAACACTCAAAAGTTGGCAAAAGCCCGTAAGAACCTGTTTCTCAACTGAGAACAAGGTTTCTATGTTCTTGAAAAGTAATAAAACCAAATAGAAAGACTAAGTTGAAAGACTTAATCCTCATGTACTCAAGGTCACACGGTGAATCATAGAAGATTAAGTAAGCAAGAATGTTCCTCGTGTTCAATAAATGACACACAGAGATAATGTCGTTCACTTGAGAGCTTTAATGCTTTGAGCTTTAAATTCGGCAGAGTAATGGCAAGGTTTGTAAATGTTGATGTACTTATCTTTCTGGTCCTTTTGCTATTTATAGTTGAATTTGTCGAAGTACACGGAAGAGACAATTCAAAAGATTTCTAATCAATGGCCATACTTTTCTGTGGTCGCAGACCTTCTCCTTTCCCTTTTTTGAACACTACCGTGCTTTTTGCAGATACAGTTTTGTCAGGTTGTGTCAGACTTGAACTACGTTGTACTGCACTCATAACTGAGTGTATCTTTGTTTCTTATCATTGAGTCTTCAATGCTCTTTATGACTGCTCGGCCCCTTGCTTTTCACGTGTTTGCTTTGGCGTGAAACTGTGCTGGTCTGAAGCTGTGAGCACCTCTCGACATTTCTCTATAAAAATTGTATCAACAGTTTTCATCGCTATTGCCTCCTTGACAGTTTAAAATAGTCTGCACAGTGTTCTCGGCCCCTTGCTTCTTGAACTTTCTTCACAGTTTTCTTCGCATATCGCTTCTTGAACTGTCTTCATGCTTTTGTTTGGTCCATCTATTCGGATAATTTTACCCTTAAAAATTGTTCCACAGTTTTTGGCTGTTTGCTTCTCCTGAACTATTATAACTCAATTATCCTATACAAGGATTATATGAAGTAATAACTCTAAGGACTAAACCTTGGTATACAGTTTTGACCCATCAAATGATCAAATTAAAGGTGGGATTTCTTCATCAACACCTAACAGTGATGTTTGTCGAAGACAACTGTTTAATCAAGAAAAAAACTCCAAGGAAACTGTGCTGAAAGGAATGAAGAAATGGAGTCTTTACATTGTGGATTGGGAGAGCGGACAACCTGACACATGTCTTGTCGCAACCAGCTCGTCCCAAGAAGGAGTAAGCTGGCCTTGCCAAGCACAAGATTTTGGAAGGTCTTCCTCAGAATGGATTCAAGAAGGAAGAAGGTGTCTACAAGGTATGCATGATGGGGAAGCAAACCAAAGCTTCATTCAGGAATTGCGACATCATAGCAAGCACAGACAGGATCTTGGAGCTCTTGCACATGGACCTGCTGGGACCGGTCAAACCACCCACCATTGAAGGAAGAAGGTTCACTCTTATTGTGGTTGATGACTATTCAAGATATACATGGGTGAGGATGATGAAGACCGAGGATGAATGAAGCTCCAGCTACCAAAGCTCATTCTTCAACTGCAGAACAACAAAGGAGTCACTGTGAAGAGGATCCGATCTGACAACAGAACTGAGTTGTGTAATGGTCCCCGCATGGATTTTTGTGTGGATGCTTGCTATCCTCACGAGAAGTCAACTCCAAGGACTCCACAAAACACTCCTTGAGAAGGAACAGAACACTCAAGGAGGCAATAAGGACCATGTTTGCAGAAGCAAGCTTAAAATGGAAGGTTATTGGGTGAAGATTTGATGACTGCGTGCTACACTCAAAATAGAATTGCCATCAACACTCGTCATCATAAAACCCCATACGAGGTCTATAATGGTCGTATACCTTCTATAGCTCATGTACGTGCTTTTGGTTCTCCATGTTACATCCATAATAATGGAAAGTCTAAGTAAAATACTTTCAGTCCCAAGGCGGATGAAGATGTGTTTCTTTGGAATGGACACCCCTCATACAAGGGATATAGAGTACTTAACAAGTCTACGGGACTTGAAGAAGTAAAATATTCCATTGTTTTTTATGAGTCGATCTTAGTGCGCATGACATTCAAAGACCTGGAGCTTGGTGATCACAAGATCAAGGATGCCTGTCAGAAATTGAGTTCTAAAAAGGAAATACCCAATACAGTTTCTCAGGCTAGATCTATGAATGATCAATCAAGTGCTCAAGAGGACCAGACCGGTGATGTAATTGACCTTGCTAAGGCCATGGATTCACTAACAATAAATCCGGGTACAAATCAAGGGGGAACTTCAGGCGTACAGAATGGAACTCAATCTAGTGGCCAAACTGAAACTGAGTTGCCTACCCAAACTGACTTTCTAGAAGATGGAGATGTTTAACCTCAAGATATACAACCCGAAGTGAATCAAGAAGATCGAAGGCTAGAGATTGTAGAAGTTGTTACTAGAGAAGAAGGTTCAAGTCAAGAAGCAGAATATCAAGTTCTTATTCAAGAAGATCTAGCCATGGTGGAATCAACCTTAACTCAAGTTCCAGTATTTGGAACGAACAATACTAACTATCCTGGAGCCTTTGTTCAACCTCTTAAAGTAACTCAACTCCAGAGATTCAAATGGCTGAGACACCATCCAAAAGAAGCCATACATGATAATATAGCCAACCCAGTATGCACGAGGCAAGGAAGTGCTATACTTATTTGCTTCAACTCTAAAAATCCAGAACCTACGAAGATATGAGATGCTCTGAAGTCCATTGATTGGATAAATGCTATTCAAGAGGAATTTGTTGAATTCAAGAGAAAGTGAAGTATTGTATCTGGTGGATTGACCAAACTATCAATCAGTCATTTCAATGAAGTGAGTATTCAAGAATAAGAGAGATGAGACCGGGAACCTAGTAAGGAATAAAGCAAGGCTCGTACCAAAGGGCTATGCTCAGTGTGAAAGGATCATCTTCGATGAAACCTTTGCTCTAGTGGTCAGACTTGAAGCCATCAGATTATTCCTAGCTTATGTCGTGCACTACAATGTCATAGTTTTTCAGATGGATGTGAAAAGTGCTTTTCTGAATGGGGAGCTCAAAGAAGAAGTTTATGTGGAACAACAACCAGGCTTTTTATGAGTTGAAGCAGGCACCCCGAGCTTGGTATGAGACTCTATCTTAGTTTCTCTTAAAGAACGGTTTCCAGAAAGGGAAGATTGACACAAATTTATTGAGGATCAAGGATGAATCAAACATCCTTTTTGTTCAAATTTATGTCGATGATATTATATTTTGATGTAAGAACTTGAAGCTATGTGAGATGTTTGTCCAACTTATGCAAAGCAATTTCCAGATGAGCATGATGGGTAAGCTGACCAACTTTTTAGGTCTTCAAGTTATACTGTCTAAAGGAGGAATCTTCATCAATCAGAAGAAATACACCAAGGACTTGATCAACTAGTTTTTTCCAGAGAAGACCAAAGCCTTGAGGATTCCAGTGAGCCCAGTGCTCAGATTAATCTTGATGAAGAAGGAGAAGCAGTCCAACAAACTAAAGAGTATGTGTGAGGTTTTAAGAAAATCCCAAGAAGTCACACATGGATGCTGCTAGAAGAATAGAAAAATACCTCAAAGGGAAAAAATCCTTAGGTATTTGGTACCCCAAAACTGACGAGCTCACTCTTAATGCTTACTTAGATTCAAATTTTAGAGGATGCAGAATCGACCGAAAGAGCACAAGTGGAACTTGTCAGTTCCTAGGATATAAACTAATTAGTTGGCTTAGCAAGAAGAAACATTATGTGGCCACGTCAACCACCAAAGCTGAGTATGTGGCTGCTGCTAGCCTGCTAGCTATTGTGCTCAAGTGCTCTGGATCAAGCAACAATTGCTTGATTATGAGGTTAAGACTGGGTTTGTTCCTATTTACTGTAACAATAGCAGTGTTATTTACTGTAACAATAGCAGTGTTATGTGCATCACAAAGAACCCAGTACATCATTCAAGAACCAAGCACATAGACATCAGACATCACTTCATCAGAGATCATATCCAGAAGAAGGATGTGTCCATAGAGTACATTTGCACTGAAGATCAACTAGCGAACATCTTCACCAAACCACTTTTTAATTTCTGTCACTTTCTAAGTATGGTGAAAGTGATACTGACTAATACTGATTTCCAGCTCTCAGTTTTGTTCAAAATATTATTTCTTCCGATCATTTCAAGTGAGGTCACCAACACGTTCCTATTTGGTGTGAAGATCAAATAAAACATTGATTGAAGATGATAGATGCCGATTAAAGCTGAATTCAAAGTCTCGGTTTTTAGATTTGGCTTACTTCTTGTTGGTCCTTAAGTTTCTGAGTCGTCGTGTTAGATAAACTCACGAAATGCAGCGGAATAATTAATCGTCACTTACACTTTATGTTTTTCCTTTCAAATATTCGTTAAGCTCAGAGATAGATTAAGTTTCTTCACAGTTATACACTAGCAATATGATTGCTAGGTTTCAAATCTTATGAGCAATGTAACAGTAAAAGAACACAATATTTATAGTGGTTCGATCCAAAAAGATCTACGTCCACTCCTTAGCCAATATGCTAAGAATTCACTAAGTAAGTATACAAATTACAAGATTCGCCTTTTACAGTTAAGTAGGCAGTGAGCTTTCGGCCTGGCTACTTGACAGCTATCCTCCGATAACCTGAACTCCTCAGATGTTGGTTCGGCTGGGTCAAGGGCACACCTTCGAAACTCCTGCCTTGCCTGATTTGGAAGTTTTATAGTCACTTCCTGACTTTCCTTGAATACGGCTAAGTGCCCGTCTGAGTCTAGACCTTTTCAAGTGTTCGACTGATAGATTATTTCTTAAAAGAAAGGAATCCCAAATGATTGAGGATTCTTGAATGCAAACAAGAATCTCTTCAATGGAGTGTCAGTAAATCAATGAACGACACTTCTGGTTGTTGAGAGCTTTTAATATTCTTTCACAAGGCTCTCAACTGACTACTTTTACTTTGTTCACTTTGTCAAAGGAATCTCTTGCTTGAGTGTTCGTGAATGTCTGAAGTGAGAAAAGCAGTAGTCATTCTCACTTTTGGACCTGCCTTTTATAGATGGAGATTCAAATCTTGAATCTCCATATCCGTTAGACACAACGACTCTTTTATCCGAGAGTGATATGACTTGTTCAGTCCCTTTTTGCGTTGCAATGTACTTTTCGAATTACTTTGGGAAGGCTCCGTCCCTTTTTGTGTACTTTCTGTCAGAATAGCAGTGTGTCTTCAACCTTTGACTTTCTTGTTCTGCTAATGCTCCTTAGCAATCTGCTATCGAATGTTTGTCACGCTAAAGGTTCCTGCGAGGGTTCTTTGACATCCGTTCTGCTAGCATTTTCCTTGGTTTGCTGACAGTTAGCAAATGCTAAAGCCTTAGCATTCTGCTACCGCATGGCTTCTAGCAAACGTCGAGTTCCGATGTCTGCTGCTAGATCTTCTAGCAAACTAAGCTATTACAACTCAATAGATGACCTATACAGGACATTACATGATATGCTAGACTTATCTAGAATTCAGCAAATGATCGACCAAATGCTAAGGTTTGATTCAGCAAAACCTTTTACAAACGACTCCTAAGGGATATTTTAGGAATAATTTCCCAACACTTCTCAATATGAAGGTTCCATACTTAGCCAAATTGTCAAAGATTATTCTAAGTGGTGTCCATGCAAGGCAGTGAAACTTACTTTCAACTATGTTTCAGTATAGGGGACACGTACTCAGCATGGGTCTCCAACACTTAGCCAAATTTCCGAAGACATTGGTGGACCAAACTACCTCTTCATGAAAAACCAAGTTTTGGTTTTTATACATAGAATATTTTTGAAGGAAGGATGCGGAACTAAACTTAGTTCCAACTCTCAGTTTAGAAACTAACTCTTAGTCAGTATAGTTTTTTAAAGGCGGGGATAAGGATTAAAATATTTAGCTTATTGTATACGACACATTAAATGCGTAACAGGCAGCGATGAATTAGCGCACACCAAGTGGACAAGACCTGCTCCCACGTTAGATCAGTCAAAATTAGTTCGATCGACGTCGTCTCCCAGCCATCGATCTTTTATCAGTTGACCTAATTCCGATCGTCTGATCTCTACCTTTCTACCCTATTTAAACCGATGAAAAACTATGTTTAAAGTTTTTATTACTTTTCCATTTTTACCGATCTAGAGTTCTTCATTCTTTTCAATCTATACCCATAGAATTGAATTCCCTTGATAGATATTCTCCCATTTATTACCAATCATTGATCTCTAATCATGGCACTAGAAAAACAAAGACACCCTAGAAGCCGATCGGAAAAACATCTACTTCAAGCAGAGAGGAGGAGTCACCGGTCGAGTATTCTGATCGACCATACTCCTAGATGTTGAAGCTATTCACTCTGATCCGAAAAAGCTCTCACCAGAGCAGAGGAGGGTAGCCCAAGTCACGAAAGAGAAGATACTAAATGTGGCAGATGTTAGACTAGAAATAATAGCAATTATTTACCCCCAACCCAACCTGCCACATGCAAAATCAAAATTAAAAAATGTAAAATGGTGCAAAAATTTGTAAGAGAGGTCTAATACAAACCTGGTGCAAAAATTTGTAAGAGAGGTCTAATACAAACCTTGGCAAACTAAATGGTCTGTGGGTCCCACTGAAAATTATTTTTAACTTTTTATTGATTACTTAATAGTATTGTAACACTAGTCATTTATTTGTAGGTCTATTAATATTTTATAAATACAACAATAAAATTGCTATATCTTTTATGTAATAACATAAAAATTAATAAAAAATATACCAAAATTCATCATTTTTTATTCTCTACAAATAGAGACAAATTTTAATATTTTTATTTTTATTTTTAAATATCTATATATATATATGTAAGTGAAATTAATTTATTTGTATTATTTTTATATCAATTTAGTTTCAATAATATTTAACATTTCACTATAATTTAGTCCATAATTTTTCAAATATGATGGGATTCTACATTTTTGGCTATACTGTAAGATTGTTTGGCTTAGTAGGCCTCATTTTTGTTTTTTTTTAAAGTTTTTTCTATTCTTTTTTTTTCATTGGTATTCAATTTGCTTCGTTTTATTGGACAGATAAAGAGAAAATCTGGGACCAAAATATTTGTTGAAGCTCTATCTAGGGTAATATTCAATCTTCAGTTTGGCATGCTTGGCTGAGTTAGTCGAGATAAACTGATACTCTATTGCAATTTTACTACAATATAAAAAAAAATATTTATAAATATTTTTTATTTTTAAATTGACATATATATATATATATAATATTAAATTAAGTTTTATTTTATTATTTTATAGCAATATTGTTTGTAATATTTCTAACTATATTTAGTTATAATTTATATTTGTATTAACTCAATTAACAAATTATATTTTTATTTTAAAAATCAAATCAAATCAAATCAAATCAAATAATTATATATAATTTTGTGGTTGTGCGGTTGTTGATAAACATTGCAAAATTATTGCGTTTGGGTTGGGTGATGTGGATGAGAGAGAAATTAATTAAATATTAGGTGGTTGGGTGGTTGCCAGGTTGATAATAAACTTAATCTTAAGGAGGCTTGACCAGACCGACGACTAACGAAGAAATTATCAGGGGAGAGAATAGTATACTACTTAAGGGCTCCACCAAAGAGATTTCATCCGTTTTTGGTTGCTGAATTTTATGCCAATGTGGTGGTTGACAAGGACAAGAAGTTCTTCACCACTTAGGTGGCTGGAACTGAGATTGTGGTAACACCTAAATTGCTAAAAGAGATGTTCAAGCTAAGGAACGCGGGGACAAAAATTCAGCATTATCGACAGGGGGTCAATAACCAGAAGGTCCGGGAGATAATGGAGGATTATTGGAGTGACTGGACTTGATGAAGTTACCACTGGCTGGAAAATGAACCACAAGCCCAACGAGCTAGATCCTTTCTACAAATTTCTCACTAACATCACCATCAGGATGTTGCAGTGCGAGATGGGCTCATTTTCTGAGATGAGCCGAAAGAAGTATTCTATACTTAAGGCCATCGATGAAGAAGTTCATGGAGACTAGGCTGAGCTTCTCTTTGAACGATTATTGGACTATGTGAGCAGGAAGTCAACAATTAAAAAGACTGGGCAATTCTCCACCGGTGTAAGTTTTGGATTAAAAGTCAGTTATTTGTTGGAGAAATTGTTGTCGGAGGTTGATGATGGTGAGCTTCTAATTCCCACTGACTTCATCCCAACCAAATCTAAAGTGGGTGAGCCGATTTCCACTGAGGATGATGATGAAGATGATAATGGTGGTGGTGGAGGAGACAGACCCATGGAGGAGTTCGCTACCCAAACTGAGACTGCAGCTCAGCAAGAAGAGAGCTTGCAGAAGGTTATGGACGACCTCCCCCATCCGACCAAGGTTCAACCAAAGAAGAAGAAGAGGAAGTTGACTAAGAAGTTTGGCAAGGAGACGTTAGCTGAGCCAGTTTAGGGGCCTCAACCTTTCCAAGGTTGCATATTATCAACATTCCAAGGAAGCCCCGAACTGTGCTTGTTAAGCCTCTGATCCGAAAGAAGAGAGATAGAGAAGAGGAGGTACCAGGGAAAGGAAAGGAGAAGGTGGGAGAAACTTCTGTCAAGCGCAAGATCATCTTTCAGGAGCCAGAGATTGAAATTCCTGAAAATGTCAACATTCCTTTTCTCTCTGGGGCTCCTGAAGCACCATCGTTTGAAACTCTCTACCAGGAAGCTCAGGGTGCTAACCAACACCCTGAATGTAAGTTCTCTTAGCCAGAGAAACCTGAGAAACCTGAAGAGGATCTTCTTGATCGGGCGACCGACCCAGCAAAACCAGCGGATGAAGGTGGAGAAGAGAAGGAGGCAGAGGAGGGTTTTGCACATTTCGAGGAGATAGAGGCGGAGCAACCTCCTCATCGGACTGATTCTCAACATGTACCTGAGAAGGACGTGGTGGTACATGCTGAGGAAATCATACTCGAAATTGCTCAAGAAGCTGTTGGGCAGGCCAAGATGGGCCAGGAGTAACAAAGGAGTGATGAGCGGGCGACCACCCCAACAAAACTGGCAGATCAGGAGAAGAAGAAAGAGCCAGATGCAGCTGATGAGCCAAAAATTGAGAAGGCGACTGAACCTATGGCCAAACAGATGGTGGAACAAGAGCAAGTTCTGGACAAGGGTAAGGGTCCAGAGGTCGAGCAAGGGGAGACCTCTACCCAAACTGAGTCCACTTATGTTGAGGGTTCGCACAGAGGAGAGGAAGGTGATGATGCTACGAGAATTAGCTCTGATGACTCCCAGATCCCCATCTCCTCTGGACTGACTGAAGAACATAACTATGAAAGGGATATGCACAGAGTCTGGCGGCCACACCCTTGAGATCAAAGAGTCAAAGATAATGCAAATCGTCCTAGTTAGTTTCCTGACTACATAGTGCCTCTGAGTGGAATACCACATCCTGAATCATGCACAGAGCGCATAAGACAATTATGCCCAGCAATTCACAGGCTGTTGTGTGTGAAACACACTAGTGCAATTTCACACTGTCTCAAGTAATAATAAAATGGAGTATTCTCCAACTATCCATCCACAGGGAAGAGGTAAGGTGCACAAACACTCGAACTTGATTTAATTGATGAGAACAAATAAGTGGGTTGGTTTAATTAACCTGGGCATGATTTAAATGGAAAGTTAACATGGTTTATATAAACACGGGATGCAATGAAACAGGGGAGTAATGAGAGAACCAGATTTAAAAAATTTATTTACTCAAGTGATTGACCGACCTAGGCTATGGAACCAGCTTGCTACAGGATGGTATGCTATAGCATCTCAATAGCACAGAGTAAGTTGCTGCCAAAATCATTGTTCTCAACTAGATTTTCCAAAATAGGTGAGATAGCTTTTCCTAATTTAATTTAACATATTCCTATGCCCAAATTCAAATTAGATCCAGCACCATTTGCAACTCTCTTAGGCATTTTAGCAAACACATACCCACATATTCCTATGCATATATTGTGTAGTATTCAAGGTTCTTACTCTTATTCCTAATTTTCCCAAACCAAGATTAAGCATGAATAGACAAATACAAGTTCCCACAAGAGCTGGAATTAAGAGAATTAAACCTTCGAATACTCAGAAACTCCATACTAACATCAGTATTTCACATAGAATTAGAGCTCAAACAAGCATCATCCACAGCGCAAGTCAAGTGGGTTTCGCTCATATTTACAGATACATGAGCTGAAGTCATTTTCTGGAACTTAAAATTCATGATTGAAATCTAAATCAAAGATAGAAAAGATGAAGATAGGATCCCCCTTTGATCGGCCAACAAAAGGAGTGATTCCTCACTCGCGAGCTGGCTTCTCTCGGTGGTTAAAATGTAGCTCGATCTTCTCTTCTTCTTCAAACGTCTTCCCAGCCGCACTCTCTCTCTAGCTAATTTTCTCTCTTCCATAATGGGTGTGTTGTGTATTTCTCTTTCATCCCATTTTTGTACCACTTTCTTCAATTAGGTCTTCTACTTTTTTGCTTTCTTTCCTCCTTTGCACTTGAGGAATCGTAGACTTTTTCAACACTAATATTTTCCAGCTAATCAATTCCACTACAGGACAAAAGAGCAGCTTTCCTCCTTTTTTTGAAAATCGACTTCACCTTTAACCAACTTATTTAGATCCAATGCTCCTGCAGCGGCCTGTATGCTTCAGCACTGGTTAAACAAGGTAGAGAACTTCCTCGCATGCAAGAATATTCAACTCAAAAATCAACTAAAGAGAAGCAATTAACCTTATAATTACCTACTCGACTCTAATAAGACTCCAACATTAAAAACAAGACCAAAGCTGCAAATATTCAAATAAACATAACTGAAATGCTCTCCAAAACATACTAAAATGAAGAGAATATGACTCTTTTTCAAGATTTATCACCCCCAAACTTAGCTCGTTGATCGTCCTCGAGCAACAAAAGAGACAAACCGACTCTAAAGACAAACAAGTTGATATTTTGAATGCTAGCTCATGCTCCTATAACTCTCAGCACAAATTGAAAAAAACTTGAGGCTCAAATCATCAAACTAGCATCACATCATCTCAAGATCCTTCCAACTAGCTTAACACCTCATTTCTATCATGCTTCAGCGTCTGAATCTCAAAACAAAACAGCACATCATAACAATTGCCAAGTTAAATTGATCAAATGGACCTTGTTTTCAATGTCAAAAGGCCGAAGTAAATAAAGTGCTCACGATCAGGGACATCATAAAAATAAAGAAAATTGGCAATTAATGAATGGTTAAGAATTAAAATAAAACTAAGGCACAAATGGGGTGCAAGGGTTAACTAAAATTTGAAAGAAATCAATACGGCTCAAAATAAACAAAGATGGCCAAAATCATATCCCATATGGTGTAAAATCAAATTTCGCCACAAGGGTACTACAAGCGACTGAAGGTAAACACTCACACTTGCAAAACATCATCATCAAGTAAATGAAGATAATCGACCGAGCAAAGGAATGAGGTTTTAAAAAAACAATTTTAAAATCCACGAGACCAGATAAAAAGCCTTTCAAGTAATAAAATTTTAAACTTAAGGAACAATTGAAAGATAACAGTGAACTAATCGACAAAGAAACCCTCAAGCAACGTGTAAATAGAAAAGGAAATCATCATCGAGCCAAGAGCAGAGCAAGAAAAAATTGGAAATCCAACAGAACACCAAGGACAAAAAACAATAGAAACAACGACCAATATTAACAACAGACAAATCCAAGACAAAGTACCACAAAAGAGCCACAACACCAAAAACAAAAGTAGTAAGATTTACGTACAGACCAACAGAAATAAAATAGAATTCAGTTAATGGACACCAAGTTTAAGAGGAGCGGGGTGGAGGAATAAACCACAATTAGCTATTTCTGGGCTGTGGGAACTCCCACAGTAACATTCTTCAAGAATTTAATCAGTCGATCATCCATAAGCTTGATCAGACACATGTTCCTGCAACATTCAACTTTGATGGTACCAACGTCCTAGCGCAGCAACTGAAGCTCAGTAAGCACAGGGTTTGGATCGTCCTCAGTCTCAGTCGATGGTGAACGGGTCAAAGCAGTGGAAGGCACACGATTGGGTTGCAGCTGCTGTGCCAGTGCCGGAGAGTCATGGTTAGCGTGACGACGCTGCAAGCAAATAATGTTGATATCAGTGGCACCTTGGTCTCGTGCTTCAGTCGCCAAAGTGGGCACCCCAGCACGACAGCATACCTGCGAAATCAAAGATGGAAAGAAAAGACGACCCTGAGACTCCCTTTGACTGCAACAGATTATAGATGATAGGATGATAGGAGCAACGTCCACAATCTCCGATTTCAGTAAGGCAACAATAACCCGATCCTTCATTGCAAGGGTATCGTGTGCTATATCCTGCTTTTCACAAAATGCATCCAAATATGCGCTTCACCAGTTAGTTCCTGACCAAATATGTACCCAGCAGGGCCGGTGGGAATCGTCCAAGCAGTGCCAGGCTTTGCAGCCACTACCAAAGCCTCCTGCAGTAAACTGGATTAAGGATACCGCAAGAACTCGAGGAAGTCAGAGGCTCCACCACCTCGAGTATGATAGATAGAAAAGATATCATCGGTATCCAAATGAACTAAAACACCCCACACCAATGATTCAATTACCTCCTCATTTTCGGTGTTGATATTAGCATATAATTGACAAACTACATGAATTAGCGGAGCAGGCTGAGGCTGAGCAAACACTTCCCAGCCTTGGAAGTCAACCCAGAGTCCACAAATTCC
>JAPKLW010001168.1:192804-249529 GCA_026898455.1 Plectranthus barbatus | reverse complement strand
TAGTAAACCTCTATTTAAATTTATTTAGATTTAAAAAGGGAAGGGAAAAATGAAGAATATAAATTTAATTATTAAAAGTTGATGGGACCCGCAATATAATGGGACGACCTTTCACTAATTTTAATGAGGAATTGCATATACCAAAAAAAGGAAAAGAAGAAAAACGAAATTGATAAAGTGATAGAGATTTTAGGAAAAGAATCATGTGATGTACATGTGTTTAGGGATACACACTTCATTAATTGAGAGTAGCAGCAGGTGTAGGTGAGCCAGCTGTAGAGTAGACTACCATGTAGGCCTTAAAATGACATGAAACGCTGGAGAAAAAGCTCACTCAAAGTCACTACTTTTCTACTCCCAAGGTCTCTCTCTCTCTCTCTCTCTCTCTCTCTCTAGATTGGAGAACTGCCGCTGCTGGTACTGTACGCACCCAACAACCTGCACTCTCCAGGGAAAGAGGATCCACTCCATTACTGCATTTGTCGCTGCCCCCACAGAATACAAACATTAATGCTCCTCCGCTCGACGTGATTGGCGGAATTAATTCCGTGAATGGATCCACAAGGGGCAGCGGCCATGATGAACGACGGCGGAGTTTATAACTTCGCTGAGATCTGGCCGGGGTTTCAGGTAAATGCTGCTGCTACGCCGTCCTATGGCTTGGGTTCCGATCCGATGGTGATGGACCAGGCATCGCCCAATCACAATTCGAGGAAGCGCCGCGAAGATGATAAGGGGGGAGCTTCTACGAGCAATAGCAATGGCAACAGCAGTAATAATAATAACAACAATGTCATGGTAATATTTGTGAAAAGTAACTGACAAAATCGGTTAATTTCGTGAGTAAATATAGTTCGTATGTTCGTAGACATTATGACACGGTATGTTCTCCAGTCCCGTTGCTTGGACATTGATAAATTTGCCATAATTCAAGTTTACTATGTTAGGCTGTTTGCCAGCTTGAACAGTTAATTGTGTGTTACGCCATGCGATTTCGAATTTTTTTTTTTTTTTATTTAGTTAGCTTTTTATGATATGTTTGGTTAGGTTTTATTTCCCAAATTTATCTATTAGGTTCCTATATTACCGTTTCTTAGGCCGTGTAATTTGTCAGATTACGCGCGTAACTCAATTGTTAGACGTGATTAGTAATATGTAAATAATAAGAAAAAGAAAAGTTCCTTCAATTTTCTTGAAGTTATAATTTGGTACCTTTTTTATGTTGGCATGAAGCAGAGTGAAGGTGATACCAAGAGGTTGAAGGCGGTTGGATCCAACAGTAATCATGAAAATGAAACAGAAGAGGAAGGAAACTCGACTAAGGCTGTAGATACATCTGCAAAACCAGCTGAACCATCAAAGCAAGACTACATCCATGTAAGAGCAAGAAGAGGTCAAGCAACTGACAGTCACAGTTTAGCGGAAAGGGTAAGGATAAAGTCGGTTTCTTTGTTATTAATGCATAAAAGTGAATCTTTATAAGGTTTTGGGATTTATGCCATTTCAAGTTAGAAGATTAGAGAGGCAAAATAAGTCTATATGTTGGTTTGTATAGATGAATGAATTGAAGATGATGGATGGTAACGAAGTAATTTTCTTGTTGCACCCTCTTGTTTGCAGGCTAGGAGAGAAAAGATTAGTGAAAGGATGAGAATTCTTCAAGATTTAGTTCCTGGATGTAATAAAGTAAGTATCTATGACTTTTAGATTGTATTCTCCTCATCGAGATATTTGGGCACTTGGATGTATATGAAAATGTAGTTAAGAAAAACTTTGGAGTCTCTTTTTACCCCCCGGTAATTAGATTGAAATATATAGATCAGGTAAGCCATTTCTGAGCTTTCTAGAGAGTTTAAGCTTCACAGTTCAACTGGAATGTCATATACGGACAAAAGTTTGAGGATCTCTTACTGTTGGAGTTGTATGCATTGGGAAAACTCATATTGGAAAGTTCTTACATGAGAAATACTGTTCATGCATAATTCTTATGGCTGAATTTCTTTATAAACACCAGATTGTTCTAGTACTCATCAGCTACTTTTTGTGCCTTAGTGTTTGCTGACTAAGTATTCTTTTTCTGAATCATCTATTCAATCTCTCATCCTGTTTGTTAATCGTCTATCTAACATGTGTTTATCCTATTTTTTCTTTCTTTGCCATCAACTCCTGAAATGTGATACTTTTGTTCTAAAAAAACCAAGTATACAACATAGCCTTTTGGTTTCAGGTAATAGGCAAAGCACTAGTGCTCGATGAGATTATTAACTATATACAATCATTACAACGGCAGGTTGAGGTAGATGACTCTCTCTCTTCCCCTCCCCCCCACCCACCAAAGTCCTGTGTTGTGTGGATGCATGGTGGGAGGGGGTGGAGGTTTGTCTTGTTACTGGTCCACCTGAAATATGCTCTAATCAGTCTTGATATGTCTCACAGTTTCTGTCAATGAAGCTTGAAGCAGTCAATGCAAGAGCGGGCATTGATGGATACCCTTCAAAAGATGTAAGTGATTCAAACACTATCACCAACATTTTTGGACCAAAAAACATAACAATAACTTAATCATTTCCAAGCAATTCTGCATTGTTCTGGTTGAACATAGATGCTCTCTGACTCATCGCAAATACGGGTTTCTATTCTCAAAGAGAATGTTTGTGATTAGCATAATATGGAGAATAAGATGAGTTTTGAGAACAATATATTTCATATTTAACTATCACTGAATATAGAGATGTAAAATGTATTTTTCTTCATTGGGCAGTTCTCTCAGCAAACATTTGATAGTTCTGGCATGGCATATGGTTCCCAAAGCTCCAGAGAATACGGTAGGGGTTCGTCCCCGGAATGGCTACACATGCAGATTGGTGGCGGTTTTGAACGATCATCATGAGAATCCCCGTACTTAGCTAATAAGAGCATTGAAAAGCTTTGCTTCCTCCTCAGCGACTGCAGCAGTATACATATTTCTTGAATCTGAATTTATAAAGTCTCCCTATCAGGTGTAATGTGTTTTATAGCAAGGTGCTATCGAAGACTGTATCCTAACAATTCATGCCCAATGTCGTTCTCGTTCCTATACGAGAGCGCGTACGCCCATTTTACCCCAACAAAGATTCATAGAATCAATGTTATTGTAGAATAGCTCTTATTGTTGTATTATATGTCATTGCTATTAGTAACTGGGGTGTTATTGGTTCGTCTAATAAAGGTATGCTTGTTGTTACATTTATCCAGAGACATACAGAATCGATTCTCTCTCTAATTCTTTGTTGCAGGGATTTCATCTTATTATTTACAAAGATTGAAGGAAAGAATTTACATTCTTGAAAACACACACACACCTACACAAGCTTAATGATCTAAAGAGCAGTTTGCTGGCCCTCCTCTAAGGGTGGTGTCATTGATGAACTGCATTTCAATCCAACCACAAACCACGTAGACATGAGTCCTTTCCTCAAACCACGCAGCCAGACCCTCGCGGACCATCCCGTCGTACTTCAACTTGAACCGAAGGGGCTTATGGAAGGAGCGGCTCTCCATGAGAGCCGTTGGAACGAAGGAGGCAGGAACAGAGATTGTGGTCTTATTTATGCTGGTATTGACCAAGATGCTGTCACCATTGTTGACTAAGAAGTCAGCAGTTCTTGACACCCATAACAACTCATGGTCCAAGAAAATGGACATGACAGAAGTTTCATGGTAGATGCTTCTCTCACCAAGATTGCTGATGTTGAACATCACATCACATTTCCCGGTCACCTGGTCAGGTGCAGCTTGAAACTCTGAGATTGTCAATGATTTTAGGACAAACAGATGCTGAAGCTGCTGGTCTGTGACAACCTGAGTTTGCATATATGGAAAGAATGCAAACACAACTAGTACTAAAGAAATTGTGGCCAAGGATGTCATGAAAATACGTTCCCAGTCTATAACATGGCAGGCAGATTCCACCTGCTGGTGCAGATCATTGTATAAATGTCGTAGGTCGGATTCTCGGGTGGTGGTTGTATCAGCCTGAGCCCGAGCCCGACTCGGAGTCGGAGTCTGCTCTTCCACCTCCAAGGTGCTCACCCTGTTGTACCTATCGGGCCACCGGATACGCCGGGGTGAGATGTTTTCCTCCATGGATGAACCAAAGGGTGGCGGTGAAGAGGGACATACAATTCTTTTTTTTTTTTTTTGGTGGAAATTAGATATATTAGGCAATCTCAAATTCAATATTTTGAGGGGCTATCATCCGCTAAGTTCTTGGCTCCGTGATTATCTTCCAAATAAAAAGGACTAGTTATATATTAGGATCACTCATTTCTCACCTTTATAAATCACACATCTAATTGTGTCTCTGGATGAGGATCAATCATGCTGCATGCTTCTTATTTCAAATGCCCTTTTTCTTTTGTTCTCATAAAAATCTATACCCACTAAGTTCAAGAATTCTAATATGTCATATTATTAAGACCTCTAAATAAGATTTTACATCAAAGTGTGACAATAATTGTTCCTTAAATAGGTTCGTTTGGCCTGAGGTTTATAATTTTAGAAAGTTCACTAACAACAAAATAAATACAATACATATTTATAAAAATCATTCAAAAATTAAGAATCGTGTGACAGTTTTTCCCCCTAATACTTTTTCATTTCTTTAGTTGAAGCCCAATTAAGGCCCGCAATTAGGCGGGGTCTATAATCTAATACGACGCCGTCCGCACGTCAAGTTTGAATTTATGAAAATCATGCCTAATAATTATTTAATCTCCTAATGACGCTGATTATTGTTGTTGTGGAAATTTAAAGAATGATTTGATCTGAATTTGAATTTCATTTGAGTTGCATTTAGCATTCCTCCTCTGTTTCTAAGTTCCAACTCCACCCCCAGTGCCCCACCCAACCAACAAAAACAGTCAAACAAATACAAACACATTCTTAGATATAAATATACATAGGGTTGCCTTTCTGCATCTATTATTTTACATATATGCTTAAAAACATATTTTCCCAATCATTATGGAATTTAGATTCTCGGAGAAATGGAAATAAATCTCAGGAATAAAATATCATGGAATATTTTCGGTTTTTGTGTTTTCTACTGAAAATCTTCTCCAAATCAAGATCTCAGGTGATCCGGCGGCTCGTCGGGTCTCGCTTTCTGTAATTCGGATTTGAGTCTCCGATTCGAAGTTCAAATCAGAGGCGCGGAGCATTGAATCAGCTGAGATTGTGCAGAATTTTGTTTTATTGAAGGAAAAATGCCGGGCCATGGGGATTTGGATAGGCAGATAGAGCAATTGATGGAGTGCAAGCCGCTGTCGGAGGCGGAGGTGAAGACTTTATGCGAACAGGCTCGGGCGATTTTGGTGGAGGAATGGAATGTGCAGCCGGTAAAATGTCCCGTTACTGTGTGCGGCGATATCCACGGGCAGTTCTACGATCTGATCGAGCTTTTCCGAATTGGAGGCAATGCGCCAGATACGAATTACCTCTTCATGGGAGACTATGTGGGTGAGTTTTTTTGCTTTTCCCCTGCAATTTTCGGCGATTCTATCGAGAAGACCTTTTCTGATGTGTTCGAATGGATGTATATGATTTGAATTTTAGGTATGTTAAAAGGTAATTGTTTGCGATTTGGATAAATTGTGGATTTGCTTTAAACTATGGTTGTTTATAGTGTTTAGGCGAATAAAATGATAATTTCGGAACTTGAAGTTATTTGACTGTGAAGTTGTTTAATCTTTTTCTTGATATAACATTGGCTAGCCTAAGTTTTTCTTATAGATGCCCGTTGCTTTCTTACTTTGAAAGGAGTGAGTTCATTTTTTACATGCCGTTTAATTCGGTCTACCTAAAAGGCAAAGTAACTCAATTTGTTATCTCATTAATTATGAATTAGTTCGTGTTCCTGGAGTTTGGAGATCAATTAAAAGCTTCCTACAGTGCTGCGAGCTTAAAAGTTATTTGAAAAAAAAAATGCAGAATAATGTTTTTATGTTTTATCTTTATCTTAATTGTTTTAACTCCCAAAAAGCTTTGGGGGTGTTTTTTATTGGAGCCAATTGCATTGTCCAACTTTTCCAGCAACGGTTGATGTCAAAATCCTGATGGAACAGTTAAGATTTATGTGGAACGAGACTAATGGTCAGTAGACATGTTGTATAATCTAGAAGATTTTGGCTTGAATTTAGATTGTAAGTTGTAACAGATGCCGCTATGCAAATCAAACAGAAATTATAGTGCTTTTGCCTTCATTTCTCAACTATAAAGATATATAGGCTTTAATGGTACCACATTCAACTAGCCTTTTAGGAGGAATATTTGCATATTAAAAAAAAAAGCCTAGCTGGTTAATGTATTCTTTGTTCTGTATCTTATATGTTGTTTTTTCCATATTCTGCTTCTTTCATATAGATTAATCCATCTGTTAGTCGGGGCTTTTATTCGATTAATCTATTAGTCGGGGCTTCTATGCGATACCTGTACCACCAAAACTCTACTAACGAAGCATTCATTTAATGCAGATCGTGGATACTACTCAGTGGAAACTGTCACACTTTTAGTGGCTCTAAAAGTTCGTTATAGAGATAGAATCACAATTCTTAGGGGAAACCATGAAAGTCGTCAGATCACTCAAGTGTAAGATCTCTGCCTTCTCTTGCTTGATTGAGTTAAAGACCGAGCCATAAAGGTTCTGGAGCCTAGGCACATTTGAGGGGGAAATGAAGTACTTTTCATTAGTCGCTCACTTCTCAGCAAACGTGAAATTTGAACAATGTTAAATAAATAAATAAAATGTCAGGTGATGATGGTTTAAGAAATTGTCAATTGTCAGAAAACTGCGCTTGTATTGGATATTTGAGACATTATTCATTAATTATAAGAACTTTACAGTGACATATTAAATACCCGGTTAGCCCCCTAAGAAGAATTAAAAAAACTCCAAATACAAATGTTAACTAGAGAAGTGAATTAAATGATATGAGTGAAAGGGTAAAGAAATGCCACTATGAAGGAAAAGTAGGCATCATGGGGGTCAAAGAAAAGAAGAGGAAAAAGAACGCAAGTAGAACTTTTCAAGAATTTAGGTCTGGATTCTCTGGAAATGGCAAAGACTAGTAAACCCGTGAGGCCTTGAATATGTTGAATATTTCTGCTTTCCACTTGATTTACTACATTTTATAGGCTTGCATGGTATATGGCTTAAGCTCTAGAAAAGTAATATAATATTAAATGTAGCTCAAAGATACGCCTTGATGCTGACGACGGTGAGGGTGCATTCTTTATTTAGAAAACGGTGCAATCCATCTAACTGAATAGCATATTAATGATCCAATGCCAACAAAAAATTGCCTGTATTCCGCATCACTGATAGCATTTATTGAGACATTGTCGAGGGAAAAGTTTTGTGTGCATGTCTCATATTTTATTGGTGACAGGTACGGGTTTTATGATGAATGCTTGAGGAAGTATGGGAATGCCAATGTGTGGAAGTTTTTCACTGACCTTTTTGATTATTTGCCCTTGACAGCACTTATTGAGAGTCAGGTTTGCATGATAAAAAAAAATATATGCTGTACTTTGAATATATCATCTTTTCACATCTGATGTCTTGCAATTCTTGTAGATTTTCTGTTTGCATGGGGGTCTTTCTCCCTCACTTGACACCTTGGACAATATTCGAGCTTTGGATCGCATACAAGAGGTACAGACAAGATTCTTTTGCTCTTATTTTTTGGTGATGTATCATATTCTGTTTAATATTTTGTAGTCGTTTCATGAATTTTAGTGCTATAAATTTTAAATGTTAATCAGTCATAAGTGGTTGGTGTTAGAGCTTTTACATGCATTCAATATCTTGGGCTGCATTGTTTTTGTTAATTGTGATCAAATGTAGTTGCTTCGGCCTAGGTTTCTAACGTAACAATGTATATTATTTTTGCTCAAATTCATCTATAAACCTGTTTTATAGGTCCCACATGAAGGACCAATGTGTGATCTGCTGTGGTCTGATCCGGATGATCGTTGCGGTTGGGGCATATCACCTCGTGGGGCTGGCTACACCTTTGGACAGGATATAGCTTCTCAGTTCAACCACACCAATGGCCTGACTCTAATTTCAAGAGCACATCAGCTTGTGATGGAGGGTTACAATTGGTGCCAGGTTGGTCTAAAATCTGAAATATTTGCCGTCACAAACATTTGGTCATTGACTAGTCTAACTTGCACCTGTATATGTAGGAAAAGAATGTGGTGACCGTTTTTAGTGCTCCAAACTATTGTTACCGGTGTGGGAACATGGCAGCAATACTTGAAATTGGGGAGAACATGGATCAGAACTTCCTTCAGTTCGACCCAGCTCCTCGGCAGATTGAACCCGACACCACGCGCAAGACTCCAGATTATTTTTTGTGAACTGGTTGCAATTATGTTACTGTAAGAAAAGAGTATTGTTATTTGAGAACATCATTCTTTTGTTTGGACTCCTGACTTTGGTTATGTGCTCAAGATATTCGATGCAGGGATGGAGTTTTGTTGCCTTTGTATATGTTAAAAGCATTTTGCCTAGGACCCAATACTATCTGAAATTTGGCATTTTTAGAGGGAACAAAATATTGTGGATGCCCATTTTATTGAATGAGCTTCTTCATTCAGAATTAATTTCACTGCGTTTCTAACACTAAGGATTTGATGTGGGATCAACTGCAATCATGTATATCTCAATTCTCAGTTACAAAATTACACGTCTTCTCCTCCTCCATAACGTGCCATAATACCACTATCCCATTATATATTTTGTAATTATATGGTGGATTGAGAAATGTCACTTCATGATTTTAGTGCCATGTGATTTGTATGGTAAAAATATGTGAAATATTCGAGTTATTGTTGTTTTTTTTCCCCATAGTTCAATTATGAGGATGTTTTTGGAAAGGGGAAGGGTCAATTAAATCCTTCATCATTAATTGAACCAATTAAATCTCTCCATATTTAAAAATTGATTTATTTAAACACTCACTTTTAAATTTACTTATATCCTTATTAAGTAGTATATGTAAGAAAAGATAATAATCAAAATAAATTGAAACCAAAGTAAATACGAGTAAGCATAAATTCCTTTAAAATAAATCTGAAAATAAAAAATAAAACTTAAAAATTCAAATTTAAATAAAAAAGTTTGACATTTACACAATGAAATCTTTAAAATTCATACTTCTTCCGTCCCATTTCAATTGTTCCTTTTTTGTCTCATTTAATTGTCCACTTACCTGAAATAGAAAGTTAATACTCACTCGCTAATAAAATACTATTTTCCTCTAGTTCTACACATTGATGCCAAATCTCAAAGGGACAAATAAATCGGAAGTAGTATTATTTTTAGAAAATGGTAAAAACTAAATGACTCAAGAGCTATAAATTGATATCAACCTCAATTATGCGTGAGGCAATGGGAGGTAACTTTGGGTGATCTTGACGTGAAAGTAGTAGCATCAACATTATTAATATTAAGTAGCATAATGCCACAAATCTGGTCATCAACTGATAGAGATGTCTTAAATAGAAAAAGGAACTAGTATTTCAACTAAAGTGGCCCCCAAACCTCGCTATAAAATTTTTATTTTTTTCCATACGATGAGAAAACGACAGATATACAATGAAACAGGCATATAAAACCTTAAATATAAACCACCCCAGATGAGACGAGATTAAACACTGTAATTTACAGACAACACCACAATAGGATACCCTACTACTCAAGTGAAAGCGACAGCCTAATCATGTACAATAAGATGTAATAATCATCTATCCACCAATATTAAAAACATCTAATCATTCCCACAAATCTACTCTAAATCATGCTAAATATTCCAACTTACGATCTTCTTCTTCCATTTTTTTTTTTTTTTTTGAAAAGTAGAAAGGAGATGCACAACTTTGATTTGAGTAGTCCAACAGATTGCCCCAGCTTTAATCACCAGAAGCATTATCAATTAAGTTCCCATCAGGCAACACTAATCATGCTATCTCCACCACTGCCGTTAAAGCCAGTGGCAGCACTAGGCATGGCTTGGAAAGCGGACCCATGTTGACTGGATGTAGTTTGAGGTTCTTGGTTAGGTGATATGGACAAGTTGAGCGACAGAGACGGCGGCTCCACGGTGGCCGTCGCCTTGTTTAGGTTGAGACTGGCCATTTTAGAGGATGGAGGGACCGGTAAAATGGGAATTGGCCGTATGGGCTTGGGTGAATTGTTGAGTTGATTGACTAGCCCAAATGTGAGATTTTCCATGGGCGTTTCAGTTTTGATTGGAACCACTAGAGGCGTGATTTCCACTGGAAAATTTGTCTTGGGGAATTTCTCGAGGTTTTTGCTGTGTTTGGATTGTTGTGTTGTTGGAGGCTGAGATAGATTTTCTTGGTCGTCGATTGCAGAGCCCACAACCTGTTGAAGACAAAAATAAATTAATCAAGGTCAAGAAATTAAACAGAAAACCAAAAAACACGGCGTTTAAAGCCATCAGTTCAAGAAAAGTGATTGCAACAGACTAAGTAATTTATTATTTGTCAAACTGCAAATTGAACCTTAATTTCCATGGTCAATTAACTCAGAAAACTCTGGAAATCTCGGTCATCAAGAATGCCAAAAGTCAGGAAGAATACGAGCAAACATTAGATCCAAATTTACATGATTGTTTAAAGGATTTGTCCCATCTGGCCTAAATTCTAATCATGGAAACTGATAGTATTTAATTAATTGATTAATTTATAATTATAATTATAATTTGCTTTAATTTTACTTTTTGTTCACAAATATTAATTTTACTATATTAAATTATAATTCATTTTTATTTTTATAATATAAAAGTTAGTAAATATATATAATAATAAAATATTAAGTAGAGCATATATTTAATGCGCTTTAATGCTTGTTTTGCAATCAGAAAGCAAACAAAACGTTTTACATGAATGCAATGAACCTACACCCACCAAATACTCCAAGAGGTTGACTAAATAGTAAATATCTATCTATCACTTTATTTGCTCCAATTTTACTTATTTTTTAGGGAAAAAAAGTTCATTGGGAAAATGAATAAATAAATAATAAGATTTCGTAGAGAGATTACTGCATAAGTTGTAATGTCAAAGAGGCTGGATCTCCGGCGCCGCCTGCTGTGGTTGTTCCGACGGAGGAAGTACTTCTGCGCATGGCTTGCGACTTGAGTAGGCGTTCTTGTTTTCACGTAGTTTTTCGAGATTCCTCTCCAATCTCCTTTCCCTACTTTTTGCAGCCCTAACAGAAACAGCCGGTGCTCTTCTTCACTCCATGGAACCCCTATTTTGTCAACAAATTCCACTTTCAATTCAGCAAGCCAATTAAGTGCTGTCTCCAACCCCAAATTATCATTCATCATGCAGATACAGGATATTATTATTACCCCGATCAGCTCAAAGGTATTACCTCTTTTCCGCTCGCGGCTACTACCGGAGGGATGAACGACGTCGTCCGAAGCGTAGCCAGCGGTTACATCGTTGTTGGAGTCTTGCGGCGGCTGATCGTACTGAGCCAAGTTGTTCATGCTTACACTCTTCCTGAACGATCCTTCCGTCAAAACTCTGACTCCGAATAACATGAATCCTTTACCGCCGTCGCCGCCGCTGACCTCCGATCCTGTCCGCGAACACTGACCGTCGTCCACGGCGGAGCTCTCCGACCGCATCGCCGACATCTCCGAGAAGTGCTGCAACAGTGAAACCTGATTCCGCCGCCGTACACGTGGACTGGAGGATCAGGCCAGAGAGAGAGAGGAATTTGTGAGTGGAGAGTGGCGATGGGAAAATTATGTTGTGTGTTGGTTTACGTAGCGACGAGGGTTTTGCTTTTGTTTTTTTGGCCAGTAGGATTTTGGTGTGCTGTAACTAAATTAAATTATTATTAGACGGGGAAGGGGAAATATTCCGGTGCTTCGTCGGTGCACGCTGATTTGATTGCGCCATCTGGTGTTGGGAATCAAATCAGTGCCGCATAAATTCATTGTCTAATCGCATACAACTCTTTGTAATGATTAATTTCAACAAATGAAGTTATATTTTATATTTTATTTTATTTCAATTTATTTTGTTGAATTGTTCTAGATTATGACATGATTAAAATTCTCAATTATTTATATCGTTATGAAAAATCCAGATAGTCACATACTACTAGCAGTTTTAAAATAAAGAAAAACAGGAAGGTGTATGAGAAGAGTTGTGGACCGTCGAAATAGCATATTTTGCCAATGACATCTGACCCCACTAATTAAGAATATTTATCATCTTTTAGTAAGTAATGGAAAAAAATTGATTTCAAGATTTTTGTAAATCAAATATTTATTATTGATTGACATCTATTCACTATTTCTTTTTCTTAGTGTTGCTTCTTTTCATTTTTATCTAACTTTTTCATCAAATGAGAAGGCAATAAATAAGTTTTAAATATTATTTTACTGAAATGTCCACAAATTTGGATGTATATGGAAATAAACAATATAAAGTCGCAACGTCAAACACCAATGACGAGCTGACAAAGAAAAATTAGCATTTTCATGGATTTACCTTTCACTTTAATAATTACCACATGTTATATGTCTTGTCATATTATTTTATGTTCACATATGTGAATGAGCATAAATCTTTTTATTCATAAAAAAATTACTTATAGCATTCATAATCATTGTTTATTTTCATATGTAGTATTTGGTACATTTTTTTGTCAGCCAAAGAAAGTTCAAGGACTGGCAACTAATTATGGTCCTTTTTCGGGTTCAATGGATAGAGTTTAAGTATACCCACACCAATAACTTTAACTCAACCCAATTTTTAATAAAATATATATATCTCGCTCCTCCACTTATACAATACACAATTCAAATTTTATTCCCATTAATAACTCAAACCTAATTTAAATTATTTTCTTTTTTTATTTTAATTTTAAATATATATTATTTATATCAAAATTTTAATATGTAAAGTATTTAATAAAGTATATGAAGAATATTTTATATTTTAAATTTATGATTATAATCAAAAAAAATATTATTGTATAGTTTTAAAATTACTTATTTGAATTAATAACAAAATAGAAATTACAATTGTTAAAATATAAAATTAAAAGAGCTAGGAAAGAGAGTTTTAATTTTTATGTAAAAATATATTAATATTAAGCTCTATTTATAATAAGAAAATAAATATAATTTTTTGTATTATTTTAATGAATAATTATGTATAATATTATAGATATAAAATTCGAACATCCAATTAGATAATGACAAATAACAACATTTTGTTGGATAACCTAAAAAAGCAAAGGAATGCTTGGTGACTTAAGTTAGGGGTGTACACGGTCCGGTTTGAAGGTCGAAGTATGGACCAAACCAAATAATACGGTTTGAAAAATTCTCAAACCAAATCGGCCAAATTAAATTTTCAAACCAAACCAAATAAAACGGTTTGGTTTGGCCAGTTTAACGGTTTGGAACATGACTTTAACGAGTAAAATCAAAACATAAAAAATTTTTCATTTTTAGCAATAATTTATTTGAGAAATTAAAAAAATAAATAATGATTTTCATCGACAAAGTACAAGGCAATCATAATAGAAACAAACAATATATGACATCAAAGATTCAAAATATAATAGTTTATATCTCATTCTAAAAAATAATAGTTCATAAAAGGTCACATTATTACGATGTGACAATAGTGAAGCAGACCGACACTTGAATTAAATTGTGAGATTGTAATATTGGATAGTTTAGGGTTTATTTTAAATTTCAATAAATTAAAAAAAATGTAGGAGAAATAAAAATTCTATGATTTTGCACAGTATAGGATTCATACTTATTCCGAGAAGATAATAAGGGTAAAAGGAGAGATGTTTACAAATAAATAAAAATGTTTTTGTAAATAAAAATGTAGGAGAAAAAAAATTATATGATGTTGCATATAGTATCGGAACTTGTACCTTTTAAAATCTAAAATATAGCTTGAACCACTACACTAAATGTACTACATTAATATTTTTAGTACAATATATAATTTAAATATTTATTAAAACTATAGAAGGTCCGATCCGGTCCAAATGACCGGTTTCTGTACTCAAACCATGGACCAAACCAAATAACACGGTTTGAAATTTACGGTCCGACCGACCGATTAATTCACTTGAAAAACCAGCCAAATTATTTCGGTTCGGCCGGTTTGAACCAAACCGTATACACCTCTAACTTAAGTCATCGATATTGCCTCTATTCAGTTGATTTTTTATTTATTTTTATATCAATTTTTTCTTGTCTTTTTTTATGATTTTCATCCTAAAGTCATGGATGGGGTAGCTAAGTATGAATTAAGTTGGCTCGCAAATTATTTGAGATTGATTTGAAAAAAAATTGAAATCGACTCGATATTAATCAAGTTGAGTTTGAGCTTGAATTTTTTTATATTTAATTCAATAGACTTTCGAGCTTTATCGAGCCCAAATTTAAATTGAGTCTGAGTCAAGTTTGTATTCAATCTAAGTTTAACAGCCTTGTCAAATTTAATAGTATAGTTTAAATTTTTATTCCTCCTTCAGTCCCGGTTAAATAATCTATTTTGACCGAGTACGATAACCAATTCGAATATTGATATAAGAAATTAATATTTTATTAGTGAATGTGTATTAACTACTCCCTCCGTCCCGCCATATTAGGCACACTTTCCTTTTTGGTCCGTCCCATTTATTAGGCACATTTCCTAAATTGGTAAAAAATTAACACATCTTAATTAAAATTAACTATACCTAAAATGACTTTCATACCCCCACTATTTCTTAAATTGACTACCCTACCCTTGAACCCTAAAATCCAATTCCCCTAAATAATTTCTCATTTGCGCCTCCTCCCTCTTTCTTTCATCTCTATCGAACCCTAATCTCTCAAATCTTGATTCACCGTCGCCTCTCACCACCATCAAATCCTTGCGGCGACGACGCGGAGCACCTTGAGGTGATCCAGGGAATCGAAAGAGGCGACGCGCTTCCAGGGCTTCGGAGCTACAGCGATATTGCCAACGTGGCTAAGAAGGTTGGCTTCGAGGTGGTGAAGGAGAAGGATATGGCAAAACTGCCGTCGCGGCCGTGGTGGACGCGGCTGAAGATGGGGCGGATCGCGTATTGGAGGAACCACATCCTGGTCACCGTGCTCGCGTGGCTGGGAATCACGCCCAAGGGCGTGGTGGACGTTCACGAAATGCTGTTCGTGACGGCGGATTATCTGACCAGAGGCAGCGAGAGCGGCATCTTCATGCCGATGCATATGATCCTCTGCAGAAAGCCTGAGAGTAAGTCTGATTAGGATTAACGCTTGTATTGTATTTTGCGCAGATATTTCCATTCTGTGATGTTTCATGTTTGTTTTTCTTCTTCAGTGAATCTAATCGTGGGTTTTTTTTCTTAAAATTTATCAATTTTCTTTTTTTTTTTTGTTACTGGATTTAATTTAAATAGCGCTATGATATGATTTCTTAGAGCAATCTGTTGCTTGGTCTTGTCCATCTTCACTTTGTCTCCCTTCAATGCAAAAAAAAAGTTTGGGAATTTATCTCTAGTCATCTGAGTTCTTGATAATTCTAGTTCAAAATCTTGAGAAATAAATCGATGGTGCAGAGATTTAGGAATGTAGATTGAGTTCGAAATTAATGCAATTTTCTGATATTGAAATGCCTATCAAATGTAATGCTTCATCTCTTGATTTTGCTTCTTTGCAGCTTTCCAGATATTGAAGGTTATTGCAACTTCATTGGGGGGAAATTTGCCCTGAAAATACATTTATGTTTTTGTTTTGGCTCCAAAACAGATTTAAGTAATCTGTGTTTGTAATTTATGTAAAGTTTTGACATGCCCTTATCTTTTTCTTAATTCTTCATTAGTGTTATTTTAATAATATTTTATTAGTTAATCATTCTTTAAAGACTAATTAAAAACTGCTCCTTGGTTATTGTGCCAACTCCCTCCGTGCCTAATATAGCGGGACGGAGGGAGTATTATTTTAGGTAAGTAAACAATTAAATGAGACGAATGGAAAAAGAAATGTGATAATTTAAGTGTAACGAAGAGAGTATTAGATAATAAATAATGTATTATTTTTATTAAACATTAAAATAAAATTACAAAATCGAGGTGGATCAAGCTAAATCGAATTTTACGAGTTTGATACAAAAAGATTTTCAAACTTAAAAATCTGAGCTCAATCAAGTTGAATTCTAATTTGGTTGGCTCAAATGTACCCCTATCGCTGGTTTGGCGCTGTTTGGACACGATAATTGTTGGAAAATTACACAAAACTTCGACCGAATTGTCGATGGAAGCGGGAATTCTTCAGCGTTTAGTTGTTCCATTAAACCCACCACGACGCAGTGTCGTCGTTACGCGCCCCAGCTCAATAAGGGTTTCTCTCAATTCTCAGGTTAACTACAAGCGATTCCCCCTTCTTTTTTTACTTCACTGATAATTGCTGAAAACTTATTGAGTGGACTTATGCTGAAATTGTAGGGAGAGTATCGAGGGCCGAAGCCGAAGAGGGAACTTCTGGCTGAATGGGTGTCTAAAAACGACGACTTTGTGCGGAGCTTGCCGATATACGTTGGCGGCGCATCTCTGGTGGCTGTGCTCCTCAACCGAGCAGTTTCGGGCATTGCTCCGGTTGCTGACGCTAGCAGGTGAAGACATCACTCATTCTGTAATATTGAATAAATTCCTTACTTTAGAGAGAAAATCATGGAAATTATTACTGCTCGTTTTGAGTGCGAATTGCTGAGCTTTTAATGATAGACATAGTTGATCGGATCATCATTAATAATAGTGGCGTCATTAAATTGCAATGAAGTATGGAAAGGCTAGTGGGAGAGAGTTCTTCTCTTGGTGTTTGTCATTTGGAGGTTTGGGAGATACGTGTGCTTATTTGATTAGTTATGCTTAGTTCAAAGTTCTGAAGAACTACTAATTTTAGTTTCAAAACTAAATCGATAATCCTACGTGCAACCATGCATCGTTCTGCTACTAGAGTATTTTGTTTCAGACTAACAGATTAGTTACATAACGAACCACTATAGCTTGACGCCGAAATCTTGGATATCACACTTTCTGTTAATGCTGTATTCAGGGAATCAGGTACTTATTAATCCTTAAAACTTTTATCTGTCAGTTCACAGTCTAGAGCTGATCTCTTGACGCTTGGTTTGGCTGTTACCAATATTTTGAATGGTCTTGTGTGGCTCTCTATCCGGCCAAAAACTATTTATGTGGTGAGTTGGCTATCATTTTCTTTACTCATCATCTGAGCTTGTCTATTAGTTTTAATTTGGTGTTGGGGAAAATGCTTAGTTTTTCATGCTTACATTTCAGGTAGATCCCAATGGGATGGCATGCCGAAGAATTTATGATGGCCTTCCTGAATCAGTGATATCTGAGTTACTCTGGTATTGATTTTTTGTTCTATTTGAGCTACTTATTTAGAACAGCAAACAAGATTTGGAAAGATGGTTTTAGAAGATTATGCCTCAGCACCAATTGGTTGTATGTTGCAAACTTCAGAAGATCTATGTTAACAAATTTAACTTATTCTAAGATTTCCCTTGGATAAAACTGACCACCGTAACAGAGCACTTGATAGAACACTCTTGAGAATATTAGTCTTATAATAATGTGTTCTTGAGATTCATATTTTTTTCTTTAAAAAATAATTGTCTTTGGGTCTGAGTTTCTATCAGGGGATTAAATTATTTATACCATCTAAAAAAGTTTCCAAATATAGTCATAACTGTAGTATGTTCACCTCGATTTGGAAATATTGTTTGATAACTGAGGGAGATATTAGCCATATATGCATAAACAATGTTTACTTGTGGGATATATTAATAAACTGAGAATCTTGTAAAATTGATCTAACTTAATTTTGATAAGCTAAAATTGACTTGATGCTTTGTGTTGATGTTCAGGGCATGGGAGTCTCTATCAGATGTTACATACTGCAGGTCCCTCGTTGTAGTTTATGATGGCATCTGCGTTTTGCAGATAGGTTTTGCTGATGTGTTGCAACCAAATGGAGATGAACCCATGGTTGTAGACGCTGAAGAATTGATCCAAGGATCCCTTTATAAGGGTGTTTTGAGATCTGGATCACGTGAGATTTTTCAGAGTTCTATTTTGTATGGAAAGTCATAATTTTCTTGAGGCCTTTGTAGTGAGTTATATTGAGGAGACAACATTTTCATCTCCAGAAAGTTACTTGGCCAATTTGTCACTCTATCCTGGGAAGACTGAGCTTCCATTTTTACCTTCAAATACACAGGTATTTACTGTAAGGGGCTATCTTTGAGTAGAACTAGTTATATATATGCTTATACACATGAACTTCCTAGCATGACAACATAAGAGTTTCAGAGATAGTCATCTACTTTCAGAATCACCATGGCATGTCTTGCTAAATTTGTCTTTGGCATCAATCATTCTTCATGTTCTTCTGAATCATTATGAAGTGCCAAAACAGTATAACTATAGTTGTATTATTTTTCTTCTTTCCATCTAATAAATGTGCATGTATATCAAATCTTATGAATTAATTTCTAGGAAATACATGATGTCTTTAGGCTGTCACCTTGCAACCGCCTGGCGATAAAGGAATTGCAATAATTGGTGGAGACACAATATAACTATAGTTGTATTATTTTTCTTCTTTCCATCTAATAAATGTGCATGTATATCAAATTTTTATGAATTAATTTATAGGAAATACATGATGTCTTTAGGCTGTCATCTTGCAACCACTTGGCGATAAAGGAATTGCAATTATTGGTGGAGACACAATACGGGGATTCACTACTGCTGACCAGGTATATATTCTGTTATGATGCTTGTCTCTAATCGGGCTCTATGCTTTCCATGATTTTGCTTTTGTTTCATGGTGATACCAAAATCTTTCCCACTCTGTTTCAAATCTGTAGCTTCTCTGAATTTCAATGACCTGGACAATCTCTCCTGTTTGTTTTTTGGACATGCAGCTTTCCTCTCTTGCGCTTACTTGATAGATTTGACAAAATTCAATCAGAACGTGTGTGATGCAGATGTTCTTTCCCATCATCAAATGCATACAAACTAATTTTCTATTGTCTTACATTTCTGTTCATGAATTTTAGGCATGGATCACATTAATTGGAGAAAAGTTAGATGCTACACTCGCAAAAGCTGTAGATAGAACTCTGCTGACAGTGGAAGAGAAAGAGTTGAACAATCAATTGTGACTCAAATTCCTGGTCAGCTTACGAGATCACAATGACTCCAGCAGGTTCAGACCACATGTTTTGTGTAGGTGTATCATCCAATGTAGAAGATCTTGTCAGGCTAGACGTGCCACTGTTGGTTTTTGCTCAATCTTATTCATTACATTTTGGCATTTCTCTTATGTAACTTCTTTTGGATCCGCACTCTTGTATCTGTTTTTGGGATGCAGGTCTTAATAGAATAAGATTTTTTCACACATTGTTTGCTTCACAAGGTATTTTCATGATTGTATAGTATTAATATAACCCGGAAGGGAGTTGAATCAGTGGATCATTTAATCAGAGAGCTAAAAGTTAGGTGACATCCTCCACCAGCATACAGCTATCTGTGTCTAAGCCTACGGTTTTTCTGATCTTCTACAAATAGGAAACTATAAATGAATACAGTGATTTTCTCCTATACAAATGTTATTATTGATCAGTGAGAGCGGCTGGTGTCTCCCAAGGCAGCAAACCAGTCGAAAAATCAACCAAATTCGCCAAAACAAAGTCTCTCAGCCCTGTGTCCCAAACCTCACAGAACTTGTGTGGCCAATTAGGAGGCTCAATCGCCTCTGTCCCTAAACCCGGTGCTCTGTCTCGTGATCCTTCGTTTTGATTTTGATGCCAGTCAGCAACATATGTAGCTACTCTTCTGTGAAATTTCGCTCTGAACACCTCCCACACTTGGTATTTATAGTGATTGATAACAGCAGTGCTCGCAGGCAAATTCAGGTACTTGAATCCCTTCTTGAAGTGGAAATGGTGCACCACATTGAGCAGGGTCGAATCTAGTGCATCTGGCCTGATGATTGACTTGTGCCTCTCCGGGCTCTGCAGGCGGCAGCTGTAGCCTACGGTTACTCCCTGTGGTGGCGGAGAGTTCAAGCCTGATGGCCCGAAGCTATGGCAAGATGTCCGGATTTCAGCAATGGCTCTTGAAGATGAAGAGACGTTGGCCACTAAGGTACGCAGTGAATTCTGGCCTGCATAGCCCAATTTCCTGAATCTTTGGTTCCTGTGAGTGGAATATGGAAAGTAAAAATACTCATCCACATCCATGAAACAAATCCAGCTGCATTCATCCTTTGCTCTGAGAGCACAGTGGGAGAATCCTGCTTCTTGAGTCTTGATCCATGGCCATACATGCCTGCTCACATTGAACTTGTCATGATCTAGTTCTTGAAGAACCTCATCAATCCCATCATCGCTGTTGTTGTCATAGATGAACCATCTCTCCACACCAAGCCACGCGTGGTACATAATCCACTCGCGCATGGCTGCACCCTGGTTCCACACCATTGTACACACACACAGCTCGTATTTCCCCACAGAAGCCATATTGGATAGTTTTGCCACAGATGGCATGAGCAAAGCACCACCACGAACATGGTGCTTCTGCACTCCAATAGTCACCCGAATCCCCTCAACCTCATCGGTGTTGCTCTGCAAACACTGTGGCAATGCACACCTCACAACCTCCTGTGCAGCACTCAATGCTTTGGTCCAGATCATGTACCGTTTCCCTAACCCGAAATGGCAAGTCAAGTGACTTGGATCAGACTCCCTATCCGCCCTCAAGCCCAAACCCTTCACAAACACCACAGCCGTGCCCCCATCCATTGCAGCTGCATATACCACATTGTCCCAAGAGCTATTGCTAACCGTCCCATTACTCAACAGCAACAATCCATGATCCTTAACTTCCCTCAAATCCTCATTTTTACCATGCCACCTCAAGCTTACCTCACCAGAGTAATTCCCAAATGGAAGAGGGCACCTCACAATGTTCCTAAACTCGTCATATTCATCCAAAGACAACGCCTTTTTTACAGCATATGCACCACTGTAATTCCTATGTCTAATAAAATCATTTTTACCAAAATAAACACATTCCAATTCATCAGCCCAACCATTCTTCATCACCGCATCTCTCTTACCACGGCTCACCATCAGGAGAACATGATCAGGGAACAAAACCCTGTCCTCAATTTCCAAGGGTAGTGAAAAGCTACTACCAAAGTGTTGAACTGATTTAAGAGTTGCGGCGGAGGAAGAAGACAGTAAGGATAAGCTGGAAACGATAAGAACGGGGCGAAAAGCAGAGGAAGTGAAGGGTAGTGGGCGGGACAAAAGGTAGAGAAATGCGAGGAAGCTGAAGCAGAGGAGGAGAGATTTTACAGACCACAACTGCAGGAGTGAAAAGAGGGAGTGGGGTTGTCGGAGAATCCGTTTTCTCTTACGGCGTTGATCAACGGAACTCATCTGTTATTGTGTGTTAATGTGAATACGGATCTAATGATAACTGCAAACTTTAACTAGGGGGGAAAAAAAATTCTTTGTGCAGAGATATGTACGTGTGCCGACAGTGGGTGTGTCCGCTTTTTTACTTTAACGTTCGTCGCTTTAAAACACACACACACACTCTCTCTTTCTCTCTCTCATGGAAGAGGGAACCTCTTAAAACTCGTCACCATCGTCGTATGGATGAAGGATAATCATGAACCTGTTTCAAATTCGAAGAAAAGAAAATATAAAAATGTTAAAACTGCCGGAAAAAATAAAATATGTTTGAAGTTGTAGTGAAAATATATATTTAAAGGATTGGTGTAGTGAGTGTAGTCCAATAGAATAGCACCACGATCTTTACACCCGCACTGAGGCCGCTTAGATTCTCTCCCTAATTTTTATTTTAGAAATTGGTTGTTTGAATTAATTCCCTTCATTTTCCACTTTGCACTCTTAAACGTTTTATAATACAAGTAACGGCTGTCTGTCCATTTATTAGTCTTATTTGTTAAAGTGATAATTTTTTTATATCTCATTCATAAATTATTAATTTCACTATACTTGATAATTTTTTTATATCTCATTCATAAATTATTAATTTCACTATACTTACAAATATTGATTATTGTACTTGATTAATATAGTATTAATTAATCGACAAAGAAAGTATATTTTTATGTATTTGAGTTTAAATAACCATAATTTTATTAAAAAATTACTTATTAAATTTTGTAATTAAGACCTAAGTTTTAAATATTTCCTCACCAACTAAGAATCAGGTGTCGAAAATACTAGATAAACACATAATATTCCATGTCATTACAATATACTAACATAAAAAAACAAATATATTATTTTTCCTTCGTCTATTTTCTTTACTAGTAATTAAAGAATTGCATCCACATAGGATGTTTAGCACCGGAATTTTGATAGTCGGGGAAGATATTTAAATTTAAACCTTAATTTATTATATTTTAAAATTGGGGGATACATTTAAATAAGTTCGGGATAAGTTTATGTATTTCCTGGATAAATATTACTCCCTCCGTCCCGGTGAAGTAGTCCCATTTTTTTTCGGTACGTGAATTAAGGGTTGTGAGTGTAGTGGAATCAATATTTTATTGGTGAGTGTGAAAAAGTTTACCATTTTAGAAAAATAAGACTATTTTATGGGACAAACAAAAAAGAAAAGTGGAACTACTTCAATGGGACGGAGGGAGTAGTCGTTAGTTATTGTAATGAAAATGAAAGGTTAATGAGTAATCGGATTGGATGAATTGAAAATGATGACGGCAGAACAGTCGCATATAATTATTGATTTGAAGGCGTGACTGACAAAAACCTGTCTTGCAACGTACCATTCTTATTTATCTTTTTATTTTATGAATGAAAGTCATCTTGTTTAAGAATTTTTTTATGATGGGCTGGGGTGGACCCTAATAATATCGGAATGGCCCAACTACCTATCGGTACAAAGGTGTCAGTAATGAAATGAATTCCGGCTTTTGGTGAGTGTGATCTGTTTGAAATTTCTCTCAACCAACCAATTCATTCCCAAACATTAACAGGAGAGATGATGCATGGTGATGGAATGCATGCATAGCCCCAAACTTGATAGTTGATACAGACTTGTGATTATGTACATTATTCAACTGAGTTTGCAAGTTTTGGACCCAAAAATCTATCATAAACTAAAAGAATAATAATCTATATGGGACAAATCATCAATAATTCTTGGACTGGAAGTGAACCTCCAAAACTCCGAACAGCATGCAGGCTCAGTTGTTGTAGTTGAAATCATGCGACATTACATCCAGCACCTTCTCCAGACCGTCCACGCGTCGCTGCAACGAGCTCATCCCCTTCTGGGAGCTCCCCATGAATCTCTGAGAACAAGTTACAATTAATGCTGCAGAAACTGGGGTTGCCATTGAAATGTACCCTACCTGTAGGAGGTCTAGCAGATCAGACTGCTGGTTCTCAATCTGCTGCAGTTGTCTACGGATAAGGGACATGTCCTCCATTTCCAACTCCTTTGGACAGTCCATCATCAACTCCAAATTGTCCACTCGAGCAGGGAGAATGCATGGTAATTTAGTATCCTCGTTTGCTGCAATGCTGCAAGTTGAGGACGAACAACTAGACGCAGGTGACCTTGTTGGATGCACTTTTCCAGAATGCAGCGGGGAGTAGCCGGTGCTGCTACTATCTGAAAACAATGAGAAATCAAGGTAAGATGTTTCATCAAAAAACTGAAATGGCACATTCTGCCTAACAGATGAGTAAAGGCTTAAACAAGAATGCACATATCCATCTCTCCAACAACAAAAAAAAGATGGATTTAATGAGTTTCTCCAAACTGTAACGGTTATTGTTCATGATCAATTTTGATTTAAATTGAGTTGATTTAAAATATTTATGGGCATTATAGAAATAAAAATACAAGTGTGTTTTTGCCATTACCATTTGGCGACGATTGGCCGGGAAGACCTTTCCATATTGCCAATGCTCTATTCATCTTCTCCCTCACAAGCTTCACCTGTCAATGAAATGCACAATTATTTAAGATTTTTATTGTTTTAACTTTAAAATTGGAGAGAAAAATTAAGTAAAAAAAGAAATGAATCTTTACCTTGTCGAATCTCCTGCTCTCCAAAGCGGCAACACAGGAAGCCTTGAACTCCGCCGCCAAAACTCTGCAAGCCACGCCCACTTTTTCCAAAACCTCCGCTGCTTCCTTCCTCGCCGCCCAATCTTCACTGCTCAAGAAATCAACCGCTGTAGAAACTGTTGAACTCAACAAGCTTCTACTTCTTACGCAACCACTGCTAACAATATGGCCGACAAGCGAGATCAAAGCCGGCTTCGCCTTACAACTCTCGCTCTTCACCAATTTCAGAGTCCTCGGTAGGAGTTTCCTCAGCTCCGCCATGTCCGGCTCCGGCGCCGCCTCCACCGCCGCGGCGAGGCAAAGCGCTGCGCCGATCTGGGGCTTCAGATTCTGCTCGTGGAAAAGCGTGTCCACGAGTGGCTTCATGATGGCGGCGAAAGGCGGCGAGTTGACGTGAGCGGTGATGGATGCGACGGCGTCGACGCAGGCCGCTTGGACGGCTGAGTCCGGATCGCGCAGGCGGCGGAGCACGGCGGATATCATCCGAGGCACGTGTGGAGACAGAGCGTCGCCGTGTGCGGCGGAGAGGACGCTGATGAGGCGGACGCAGTGGCGGCGGACGGGGGATTTCTCTGAGGAGTCCGTGGCGGAGAGGCAGTTCAGGAAAGGGACGAAAGCGTCATTTGGTAGCGTTCTAGCTATGGCCTCGAGCTCGTTGGCCGCCATAGAAAGCGTGTCCCTATCAGAGAGCTTGTCGATACAACTGTTGACACGTGATTTCAACTCGCCGGAGGCCTGCTTCTTGATCGCCATTTCGTGAGATCAACACAATGCCTTGGTGGAATGCGAAGGTTTCGAGAGGCGGAGGAACGGTGGCATAAAGCGGGGGAGGAGGTGAGGTGGGATGGGATGGGTGGCCGAAGTGGATTGGGGGGAGGGGGTGCTCGCCATTACGTTTTTATATGTCGAGAATAGAAATATTGGATTAAATGTTATTACAAATATATTTAGCCAAATTTTAGTAAAATAATGCCTCCATCCTAGCAGAATAGATCATCTTACAAAATTCGGTGTCCCATCTAAATTGATATATTTTAAAAAATGACAACTTTTTCACACTCAACAATAAAATATTCATTCTACTAACTCATTCTACACTCACAACTCTTAATTTCCGTACCGAAAATAAAAGGGCCTAATAAACCGGGATGGAGGGAATACAATTTTAGAGAATTTTCGAATCAGGACCCAAAAGATAGTTTAATTATCGATTGAGGTTCGAAAGATAATTTGTTAATTTTAGATCATAGATTAAGAATCTTTGTGATCTTTCGAATCCTGAATTATGAATTAATCTTTCGAATTCTAATAAATAATTAAATTATTTTTTGGGTCTTAAATGAATAAAACTCTTATAATTTATTAACATATGAATGGCATTAAATTAATGTTAATTGTTATGTTTGATGAATTCCTCATTATGAGTCATTATATGCAAATTAATATTGAACCATCAAAAAGTACTTTACATTTATTATAATTATGATTTAGTAAACAACTTTTCCAATTTTCAATTTATTTATCATCTTAAGTATTTTAAAATAATAAAACTGATCTCTAAATACTTTTGATATGGTGATGGAATCATGGAATGTGAATTGTGATGGGACTTTTGAATGTAGAGAGACATTGGAAATGGAGACTATCCTGCCATTAATTTATTTACCAAAATTCGAAAATTATACAAATCTAATGCCTATAAATTTTGTGATACCCTTGCGTGATGCTTGGGGACCAGAAACAAATACCAGAATTTCTTCAGGTGCAATTACTACTAGGGGAAAAAACATCACACCAACAAAAAAAATGATCAATAATGCTTTTAGAAATTGTAAAATAATTCAATAATTCAGATTTGGGAAACTAACTTTTATGTTAATTGAAAAAAGAAACTAATATTCACAGAAGAATAATAGTAATAAAAGGCATTCGAGTTGAAACTTGAATCTCTCATCTCTGATTATAGTAATAAAGTATAATAATATTTTTGAATAATTTATGCTCAATTATATTCAATGTCGACGCAAAGAAAAATAAAATAATTCAAAGAAAAAAACGACAAAATTGCCATCCTGTGCCATGATTGGAGCTCCTATAGATTTTACATATACTTTAACCCAGAGAATTTTATCACATGGTGATCAGAGATGCAAGTATAATCTCAAAAAATATTAATAAAATTATTTTAATAAAAGAGTGCATGAGACTAGGCAGCAAATAAGTTGCATTTATTATTGTAAAAAAAAAATAGAGAAGTAAAAGGGATTAATGGTGAGCATGTGAGGAAGATATGGGGAGGTCATCTTGAGTTGAGGAATTTAGGGTCTGAAATTGCAGAAAATCACGTGACAGCCAGTGCAGGCGGCCATTCATTCAACTGTTAATTTCTTGGAGATTCCATGAACATAATCATTTTTTTATTATATTAATTTTTAGTCAAATTTAATTATTATACATTAATTTAGAGTCAAATTGAATTATTACATAGGGGTGTGGCACATGAGTTAGGGTGTGGCACAAGATGGGAGTTCATTTTTTCTCTAAGCTAGTCCAACTATTAAGTTATTATCCAATTTTGAATACTCAATTTAAATACAAAAAAAATATGATTGCCAACGAATTTATAATAAACAAAAATATAAAATACATTAAACGTTGTGCTGTGAGATTGAAGTTGAACCTTATCGAAGTAGCATATAGGTGTAGCCACATGCTTTAGATTACTTCCATTTTCAGGATTATATATAGTACATTTATTTCATATAGTACTTTTGATTTTATTATATCTTGATTGTCATGTTATTATCCATTGTTATGCACTTTGTAATAATCTCAAAATATATATTTATAGTTTGATACTTGAATCACTGCTTTATTATCATTATCCGACTAATATAATTATACTATGTAGTGGAAAGAAAAAATGTTCCTGCCAAAATCACATGTATATTTTTATAATATATATAATAAACATTTTTTAAAATTAAAATAATATTATTTTATCTCCATATCTATCTGACTATCTCATCATAAATATATAATTTTCTTTTTATTTTTTATTAAACATCATAAATATTTATATTTAAGTAATAAAATCTACAAAATATTTAAGTAATGAAGGTAGATTTACATATTACCTAAATCCACCTTCATTACATGATTTAAAAATCACTTATTAAAAGTTTACACAACTTTTGAAGCATGTTTAATTTAATTTATACAACTTTTAACTACATTATTTAGTATTACGTAAATTTAGTTTAATTGCAGAACTTTTCATTTAATTATATTATTTTAAATATAATTATATTTCACTTTTAATTTAATGTTATGATTTTTCTTATTTTTAGTTATGTGGTATTCCGTTATGATTAAATTTTTAATTCAATTTAATCTTGACTTAATTGCGCAATTTTTAATTTAATTACATTATTTAAAATATAGCTTGATTTAAATTTTAATTTTTTAGCTAAATTGATTTTTAATTATGATTAGATTTAAATTTTAATAAGTCTTATTATATTAATTATTTAAAGTTTAACTTTAATTCTTAATTGTAATATAATTGCCACATCATGAACATTTTTTAAATGAAAATTAAAACTAAACGACACTCAGTCTTAACAGTTTCCGTGGGGCTGATATGGCAAAAAAAACTAATGGTGTGATAAAATTACATAATTGAATTTAGTGTATAATAGAAATTTATAAATTTGGAACTATGAGATAGAATTCCAAAAATTACTAAACGTGGATAGATAATCATAACTACCTTTTAATTTTAATAAAAATGTATTTATTTAAACTCACACGTCTACATGTCGTCAGTGAGTCCAACTCATGAGTAACCTCTTACTTACATACAAGGTGCTTTTATCACTGCACCCCGGATAAATAAATTTTATCAATCTTGTAATGTTTTAATTATACTCATTATTTGATGTTATTTTTATATTCATACTTTTATGTTTTAATAATACATATATTTCTTATAAATTATAATAATATTTAGAAAAACCTAGGTGAATATAGTGGTTGTTGTTGTATATATATGTCAAATCCAACAAATTAAAAGGAGTGAAAGTATAAATAATTTGAAAACATAAATCATCAATAATTATTAGAGGATGTAAAGACTTTGTAATAATTATATATTAAATAAATAATGAATATATTTAGATATTATTTATTTCTTATTTTTTAATTGAGTTATAATAATTAACTTAAGTGTAGAGGGTTCAACTCTGAATCTCTAATCTATCGAGAAATGAAAATTATCATTAAGTTATAATACATTGGGTTCATAAATATTATGAACGATTTTTAAATTATTGAAAATTAATAAAACATATTTATGAGTTTAGAAAAAAAAATTACTTGAAAATATTGAGTAAACCAATTAAATTTATGAATAAACTAAATAAAGCTACACTTATATATTTATCAATAAATTTAGGCTCTCACATTCGAATTTGAGGTTGTGAGTATTCTGCCGATATATGTTTAGCTTATATCAACAAAAATTCAAAATATGATAAAATTTAAAATCCATTAATCGTGAAGGTTATCTATGTTTATATTTTCAAACTCTCTTTATTGATAAAATTATTATAACTGCAATAAGATTACAATTAAAAATGATATTTAACATACTATATTTTTTAATAATTAAAATGTAATAATATGTGCAACGTACGGGTGAAATACTAGTTTTATTTAAGATAAAGAACCAGAAACTGCTTTTGAAAAAAAAAAAACTATTCGATTACCTGTTGGAAAAAGCCAGCAAACATAAATATTGAATAATAACAACAACTCATGTTCTTGGTTATTTTTATTTTTGAATTATTACATATAATTTAATTATTAATTTAAGATCAAAAATATCAATTTTAAATTCAAGAAGATTGTCAATGCATGTTTTGAAAAATTATAGAATAACACAACTTTAATTTTTATGTATGAATTGAGAATTAGATTCTTTACCATCTTGAATTAATAATTCATTTTTTTTTTTATCATGAATCAATAAATAAATTATTTTCAAATACTTAATTAATAATACTCTTTTTGAAAGTCTTATTATTTGGATTTCAGCATCAACATAAATATTACATCTGCCACAAGCTGTAATGGTTTAGGTCAGCTTAAATAATAAATAATTTATGTGGATCCTAGAATACAACTTTATTTATATTAACAGAATGAATCTGCATTTTTTATTTATATTCATTTCATAATCCAAGTTAGAATTTATTCCTTATTTTTTGTTTATATATTATGCCTAAAATATTATACTTATAAGGAAATTATTTTCATTCAACACTCATATTTTTTATATGTCCATTTTAAAAAAAATAATAATATATTTATTTAAATTCATACATCCAAATGTTTCCTGAAAACTCGAATTCATAACAAAGGCGGATGCACACTAACAAATCGGGGTACACCTATACCCCAAATTTTTTTCTTCTTCTTTATATTAGATATATACATTTTTTTTATTATTTATACATATTTTTACATATTATTTATATAATGTATCCACAATTTTAAATTTCTAGATCCACCTCTAACTTATAATCTCTTAATTATAAGTAAGGTGTTTCATCACTACACCCTAAACATGAGACATGACATATTTTTTACAACTATATTTGTTATGCTTCACCAATTCCAATCATTATATGGAAACAATTATATATACATGCATATGTCTATGTGTGACAACTAACTTGCAAAAAGAATTAATGGAGACATTAATTTGGGCAACGTAGCAGCTGGACTTTAACAATCTAAATAATTGCTGTTGGTATGATCTAAGAGAGTACGTCCCCTTTTAAGGGAAAATTAGATAAACAAAATTTAAATGTTAGTTGTCAAATATAGTTGAGGATTTATTAAGCTTAAGTCGAAGTGTCCAAATTGTACTTATATGCTAACAAATGCGAGTGATTTACCCAAAAAAAGAAAAGAAAAGAAAAGAAAAATTAATAATAAACTTACGAATTATTTCAGCAGCATGTGGAATGGTTCAATATGTATAATTAATTAAAGTTTCCCCTCCCACGTTAACTACAACTACTATACGAAATAATAATAATTGTTTCAGATTATCATTAACCATGACTAATAATGTTTGAATTAAAATAAGGCAATAGCAAATAATTTGCCCATAAATGCAAGTGTCACAGGCAAATGTTTCCCTACTTTTTTATGTTTCCAAAATGTAGTATGCAACAATCAACTTTTGCATCTTGTTAGATATATATGATATATTTTATTTCTTTTCTATCTTTATAAGTTTTGTATCTTTATAGATATTTCATATCTATTTAGTTTGGCAAAATTTGCGGTAGGCACGCCTGAACGATTTAGGCGGGTTTTATCCATACCCAAATGGGTACACCCATTCCAAATTGAGTTTATTAATCCCAATTAGGGTATATTATATGGGTTTGGTTTGGATTAATGGATAAAACCCGCCTAAACCGTTTAGGCGTGCCTAACTTGAGACCTTCCCATCTAGTTTAGATTTACTTAAACCTCTATATATATGTACCAATGTAATCCCTTTTTCTATGTGTGAATTATAAGATTGAATATCTTTACATGGTATCAGCCATACCTGACTTAAACCCTGGTCCTCTTTTTCGCTCGCCCTTACACGCGACGCCATGGTTGCCCCCGAAATTGATATTCACACCCTTGCTCTGTCGACAATGATCCATATGGTGAGCATCAAACTCACCTCTGCGAATTATTTGCTATAACATGCAAAGATCGAGCCCCTTCTCATCACCCAACACTTTCTTCCATATGTCGATGGATCGCGTCCAGCCCCTGCTCGTGAAATTGCCGATGTCGCCGGTCGTCTATCTCCAAATCCTGAGTACGCCAAATGGTACTCTCAGGATCAGCTTATCAAGTTGCTCTTAGTATCCACTCTTACCGAAGAATTCATGGCCACGATCATTGGCTGCCAATCCTCGCATGATGTCTGGAGTCATGCCTCCAAGGTTCGCGAGTTGAGTCTCAAAGATGATCTTCTATCTATTAAGCGCGGTGACCGTTTCGTTGCTTAGTACGGGCAGCGTTACAAGTTGTTATGCGATCAACTTGCGACTATAGGACGCACTATCGACGCGTCAGACAAGTCCCACTGGTTTTTACGCAGCTTGGGTTCAGCGTTTGCCTCTTTTACCACCGCTCAACTTGTGGAGCCTCTTCCGGGTTTTGACACGATCCTATGTCCACTCTTCAGACAAATGTTTGGAAATATACTAAATAATGATTGAATACAAGGTGCTCCCACAATCTATCGCTAGTTGGTGAATGCTTCATCCACCGGTTCACTAGTTCACTCGCCCGGTCCTTTGTACTTCATTCACCCCGGTCCTTTGTACTTCATTCACTTCACAACTTCTCGGAGTGTGGGCACACCACGCAACATTCTCATCGCCGGAATAGGTTCTTTAAAGTTCTCACCAAAATTGTCAGCTTGGCGGCTAAAACACTGTCAAAGTCAAAGTATAGAGCGTACTTGACCGTTGTGTTCTTTCTTGGAGAGAAAGAACACCAAGAATAACTCAAGAACAAGACGTTCTTAGTCTCGTATTCACGAAGGTGACACACGGAAAACTATAGGTAGCCTCGAACATTGAGTAGAAATCTCAACAGAGTTTTAGTTTGCTCGATAATAGGGTGTTCAGATATTGAATCTCTGGAGGTCCTCGACTACTTATAGGAAAATAGGTTGAGATTCAAAACTTTGGAGCCATTAGACACATCGGATGTTCAACCAACCAATCCTCTGCGCGGGTAGGTAGCCTTTCCGAGAAATCTCGTACCTTGTCCCACTTTTTATAACTTTAATAGTGACTGCTCACCTTTTATCAAAACAACAATATGATCAGTCCGAGGAATCCAGAATGATAAGTCCGAGGAATCTAGATTGAAGTCTTGAGCTCGCTGATTTTAAAGAATCTTCAATCCTTAAAGTGCATACTTGTCAGTACCATTCCTCAGACAATCCTTCGTGTCTCTATGTAAGGGGATTGGAACTAGGTTTCATGATGACATCGTCAGACTAGCAAGTCCATATTGACTTACATCACAAGTCTGAACGTTGATCCGAAGACTGACAAGTTTGATATTCTGAGGCTGGCGAGTTCGACACTAGTCAGTCCCAAACTTATGAGTTTCAATGTTTGATGTAGTCCCAAACTTGTTAGTCCGAGACTGATGAGACCTAGACTAATCAATTCCAGACTGATCAGTTCCATACTGAAGTTTCAGTCTCTTAAGTCCTTTTATGCATCCAAACTGATTCTTGAGTCTCTCTTCGATAAACTCAAATTACAACTCGATAAAAAGACCTTACATGACTTTACATTAAAAATCGTACTAAAGCTAATCTAGAGACTTTCTAGACTCGTTAGACCTTTACTCTTTGACCCACCAAAATATAATAAGTAAGGAAATTCTAACATCAATTTTCCTAATAATTATTATTATACTTATTTTAGTTAATTTAGTTTTAATTGATAATAAGTTGTATTTGCATGATGATTTAATAAATTAAAATTATAAAAGAATATATTTATGGAATATGAATATCAATAAATTACTTAGTATTTTTAAAAAATGATCGTGGAAGGTATATATAAATTACACAATAAATTGTATTGTTTTATAGTATTATGATTGGATTTTATATATATATATATATATATATATATATGTGTGTGTGTGTGTGTGTGATCCAGTGAGAACTTCTCTTACCATAAGAAATAAGAACCATTTTCGGCCGTTGATCTCGCTCAATCAACAATCCAGATTTAATAAAAAAATGCGGGCATTTTTTCCCCAAAAACCTGCATTATAGGGCAATTTAGTCTTTTAGCCTATAATTAAAATTCGCCCTTGAATAACCTTCTTAATACACATACAACTTACATGCATTATAGAGTTCACAAACTATCATTATATAGAGAAGATACTATCATTATATATTATCCCTCTAATTTCACACGAATACACAAATATTATTAACATGTGTAATAATTCAAAGCAGTGGGTTTCATCAAACAAAGCAGACCTGCATTATATAGTTTATGGACTATCATTATATACTACAAATATTATCATTATATGTTGAACTTAAAAAATATGTTAATATAATTCAAAACAGTGGGTTTCATCAAACAAAGCAGACCTGCATTATATAGTTCATGGACTATCATTATATACTACAAATATTATCATTATATAACATTATATGTTGAACTTAAAAAATATGTTAATATAATTTCAATATGTTTTTTCTTCTTTAATTAATTAAAAATAAATGTGCAAAAGCAACGTAAATTGTGGCGTGCGAATAAAATTGTAATTAAATCTGAATTAAAACAAGTTACAATCACTCATTGAACCTCTTCTAGAAACATCACAAGTTGCAAGAATGAGGGTTGACAAATAATAATACAATAATAACAATACAATCCGTTGTGGAACAAACAAGGAACAGAACCTCCTCAATTATCATCAATCATCAATCTCAACATAGTTAGCTCTCAATCTTATACATAGTTGATGTAAAGAGCTAGTTGAGGTCAATGAAGGCTTTGGCCAATGGATGCTTAGTCTGTGAGAGATGGTGAGCCTCCAAGATCTCAACAATCTCACATTGCCAACAAGGTACACCACATCACCTATCTTCTACATCTGCTTGGTGCTGTGTTATCACACTTTGGAACAAACGAATCTGTACAGAAAAAAATGAATTAAATTTGAAACTTATAACATATAATGTAAGATTCATAACTATATAATGCATGTATTTACACTATATAATGAATTCTCATAACGGAACAGAACCTCCATAAACTAATTATAATTGACTCACATATAATGCAACTATTACAAAACAATAATGCAAGCCATAACATTATATAATGCAGATATAAAATTTTTTTGAAAGTACGTACATTAATGATCACTCTTTCAATAATAACCTAAGTACTACAAATATATAATGCAAGATTTATAACTATATAATGCATGTATTTACACTATATAATGAATTCTGATAATGGAACAGAACCTTCATAATCTAATTATAATTGGCTCACATATAATGTAACTATTACAAAACAATAATGCAAGCCATAACATTATATAATGCAGATACAAAACAAATTTGAAAGTACGTAACTCTTTCAGATATAACATAAGTACTACAAATATATAATGCAATTCATAACGATATATAATGCACATCTTCAAATTAAACAATTAAGAGTGAAAATACCAAACCATAAACAACAATCTACGAAACCTAATTCAAAATCTGGAAACAAATCATCATTAACCCATACAATGAATCTTCGATTCTATCATCGTAATTTGGAACAGAAAACAACTGATTCTATTACGTAATAGATGAAATTTATCAATTCTTACCTTTCAAAGAATCCATAACTCCCCGACGACGATGACAAACACAAAAGCCAACGAACACAAACAATAACGAACGCAGACGATGGCGAGCAAATTTCACAGAGAGAATGAATGAAGAAAATATATAATCACAGAAGGAATGAAGATCGCAAATCGCAAATCGCAAAGGAAAGAAAGATCGCAAGATTTAAATTAAGATTCTAAAAAGATTTGAATTCATTAAGTACAAAATTACCCCTCATTTTACAATAATGAAAGTCAATACATATAATAATGAAACACGGAGGAAATTTAATCTCAGCTGTTGATTTCATATTTTGGATGGACGAGATTTGTTCTTATTTTCACATGGTAACTATGGTTCTCATATGATCACTCCCCTATATATATATATATATATATATATATATATTGCTCAATTGTTAATAAAATCATGTAAAATGTTTAGGATTTTAATACAATATTCGCAAATTAATAATTTATTTAATTCTTTCACTATTAAGACTCATTTAGTCAAGTTAATTTTACCTATGTATTATAAATTTTTTAATTTAGTGATATATATTTTTAGCTGTGAATTTTGCGACGCGTTCGTCACCAATAAGCTTTCCACAGACAGCATCACGTGTTATGAACGAACGCGTGCACACGTCTAAACACATAAAAGAACTCAAGAAATACTCAAACAAGCAAGTTACGTGGTTCAGTTCGAAAACCTACGTCTGCGGAGGGTCAAGCGAGCTCTTTTATTGATATAGGAGTATGGATGGATTACAATCATGCATGGGCTCTCAAACTCATAGAAAATTACACAGAAAATACTCAGCTATAGCTGCTTGCTCTCTTTTGTTTTTGTCTCCTCTGAAAATGACAAAGAAGTATGTTGAAGATGAAGATCTCAACCCTAACTACCCTTCCAACAGAATTGTCATGCTCGCTTTAGTCATCACCTGTCACGTGTCCTTTCACCCTTTAAATTGTAAAAGTGTTTAATACTTTAATAAATGAAATAGCAACTTCACCCATACTTAACCAATTTGAAGTTCTCGACTTCTGCAACTCAAACATATCAACCCTTCACTCTATGTGTCTCGTGTATCCAATTAATAGTCATATACTTCATCAAATCTCCCTCATGACTGCAACTACTTGAGTATCACATTGTCCTCATTCAGTAGATGGTATGACCTTAGTAAGAGCATCAAATATATTCTCCTTAGTTGATACTTTATCCATATGGATTGTTCCATTTTCCAAGATATCCCTCACAAAGTGATACCTCACATCGATGTGTTTTGATTTGTCGTAGAAAACCTATGTTTGGTGAGGTGCAAAGCATGTTGAGAGTCACACAGGATGGTTATAGACTCTTGCGTTACTCCTAACTCACTTAACATTCCTTTCAATCACAGGGCTTCCGTAATGGCTTCAGTTATAGCCATGAATTCTGTTTCGGTCGTAGAGAGAGCCACCACAGTTTGTAGTTTAGATTTCCAAATAATGGTTTTTTCATATAGGTTGAATACATATCCAGTTTGAGATTTCCTCGTGTCTATGCTTGAAGCATAGTCATAATCTACAAACCCAACTTGTGTTGCTGAACTCCCTTCATTCTTCTTCTCAAATAGAAGACCACAATGTTCGGTACCTTTCAGGTATCTCAGTATTCCCAGCAATACCTCCCAGTGTCTTCTTCCTAGTTTTGACATAAATCGACTAGTTATACTTATTGCATAGACTATATAAGGCCTTGTGCAAATCATCATATACATGATGCTTCCTACCAAGCTTGCATACGAAATCTTCTCCATATATCTCCTCTCCTCATCATTCTGGGGACACATTGATTCATAAAACCTTACTTCTGGGCTGATTGGTATAGCCAGATTTCTGGATTGATTCATTCCAAACTTGTCAATAATCTTACTCAGATATCTCCTCTAGCATAGTTTCAATTTTCCTTTGTTCATGTCTCTGATAATATGCATACCTAAAATCATGCATGCCACTCCTAGATCTTTCATTTCAAACTATAATTCCAGGTCTTTCTTGATTTTATTGATATCTACAATGAACTTTCCTGCGATCAACATATAATCTAGATAAAGTAAAATGTAGATTAAGCTTGCTTCTAATCCACTCTTTATATAGACACAATTATCAAAATTGATCTTCTAAACCCAATTGTCTTCATATGAGTGTTAAATCTTTTGTTCCATTACCTTGGACTTTGTTTAAGTCCATACAGGGATCTATTTAATAAGCATAACATACTTTCCTTCCCTTTCTCTACATAACCTAGAGGCTGGTCCATGTGTAATACTTCCTCCAACTCACCATGGAGGAAGGTTGTTTTCACATCAAGTTGGTGCAGTTTCAAATTGTATTGCACTATTATGGCCAAAAGAATTCTGATTGAGGAGTGTTTAACAACCGAAGAGAAGACTTATATGAAGTCTACACCTTCTTTCTGAGTGTATCCCTTGGCCACTAACCTGGCCTTATATCTCAATTGGGGAGGATTGACATTTTCAAGTTTCCTTTTGAACAACTATTTGCAACCAATACAGGTTTTGTACTTGGGTTTCTCTACCAGAATCCAAGTGCTATTCTTTCTAAGTGATGTCATTTTCTCATTCATGGCTTGCTGCCATTGTTTCCTTTCTTTGCTCTTCATAGCTTCCTCCACTGACTTAGGTTCTTCACCTTCTAACTTTTCTGCTATATTTAGGCTAAGAAATACCACATCCGCTTCTAAAAACCTCTTAGGAGTGTGAGTCTCCCTCCTAATTCGATCCCTACTTAACCAGTAATCATTATATGACTGTTGTTGTGCATAAGATTGAATCCTTGCCTATTCTTCTCCAAATTCTTCTTCTTCAACTGGAAATTGAACTTTCTCTTTACTCTAAAATATTTTATCATCTACCTCCTTATTTTCTATAGCATCCTTTCTCTCTTGAATAGGCATTACTCCTTCATTGAAGATCACATCACGACTTGTAATGATTTTCTGTTTCCCACCTTTTATACACCACAACCAATAGTCTTTTGTTCCACGTGGATATTCAACCATTACACATCTCACAGCCCTGGAATCCAGCTTGTCTTGTCTTATGTGGGCATAAGCAAGACAATCAAATGGTTTTAAGTATGAATGGTCAAGTTGTCTGTCATTCCATAGTTATCAGGGGTTTTAAATTGCAAGGTTGTAGCAGAACTCTTATTAATTAAGTGTGTGGTTGTGCCTAATGCCTCCCCTAAAACTTCTTGTTTAATCTTGAGCTTAACAGCATACACCTTACCCTTTCAAGAAGGGTTCTATTCATTCTGTCCACCAGCTATCTTGTTGAGGGTTTTGTGGAGCTGTTCGATGCCTTTTTATCCCCTTTAACATGCAGTAATAATCAAACTATTCTTCCAAGAATTCCTATCCATTATCAACTCTGATGCTTCTCATTCTTCCTCCATTCTCATTTTCTGCAAGCTCACACCATTCTTTAAATTTCTGGCAGTTTGATCGTTTTACTTAAAATATAGGTCCACTCCTTTCTTGAGAAGTCATTCATGTTTTCATTCCTTGCAGGCCCCCACAAATCGGCATGTATATAATCCAGGGGACTGTTACTTCTGAATGCACTTATTCCATATGGCAGCTTCTTGCTTTTAGCCATAATACACTCCTCATAGTTGTCTTCATCTCCCTTAATCCAGATTAGTCTTTGTCTATTTAGTTCATCCAACCCTCTTTGGCTGATATGGCCCATCCGCATGTGCCATACTTTGTTGTTTGCTTCCTTAACTATATTTAGTTTTCCCACCACCGTCTTAGCATGTAAATAATAGATATTATTGTTTTTCTTTCCCATTAATACAACATTATCTTCTTTGCAGACAGTGATGGCCACTTGACTCCCAAAAAACTTGTAACCTTTAGCCTCCAATACACCCAAGAAGATTAGGTTTATTTGCATCTGCGGTATGTACCTCACCTCAGATAGATGTTTTATTTCTCCCTTGTGGTTTTGTATCTTTACTCATGAGTTGATTCCTTCTATCTTGCCTATATTGTTGTTGCCCAATATAACAATGCCCATTTCCTTGAGTTCTATTTGTTCAAACCAGTCAAGGTGTGGGCATTTGTGGAACGAGAACCCGGAGTCAAAGATCCAAGATTCATCTCTATTTCTCTCAAGAACATTTAATACTTGATCTGGCACTTCATTTGTTGAGCTCACCATATTTGGGCCTCGGTTTAGGTACGAATTATTTTGCTTCAAATTGCTGAAGTCCTTTATTAGATGCTCAGGTTTCTTGCAGTCGTGGCACAACTTTTGATCCACAATACCAGGTGCAGGTCTCACCTCTTGCTATTGGAAGAGACCCTTATGTTTTCTTTGAAAGGTTGAAGGTTTATACTCCTTCCTTTGATTCATGTTGAATCTTTCATTGTTGTTTCCCTTGAAGTAATTAAGTAGAAGGCTTCTTTTGTTGCTTATTTTGATAACCTTTCTTCACCATGAGGCCTAAACCCAACTGATCAACTGTTGAACCTCCTGAATTCTTTTCCATTTCTTTTTGTTTGATTGCAGATTGCACATCACTCAAGGATATTGTGTTGGATCTGCCATTCATCATGGCATCCTTCAAGTTGGAATAAGATTTTGGCACGACATTCAGGAGGTGGATTGCCTTATCCTTATCCCCAATTTCCACACCAATATTTTCTGAATCATCAACCGCCTTATTGAACTCATCTAACAGGTCCAACATGTTTCGTTCATCACATAATCTGTATGAGTATAACTTTTGCTTTAGGTAAAGACGGTTGGCCAAAGACTTGGCCATATACAGGCTCTTCGGCTTCTTCTACAAGCAACTGCACTCTTCTCTTTTGATACCTCACGCAATACCTTGTCATCAAGGCTAAGAAATAAGGCACTCTTGGCCTTGTTCATTAGTTTTACTTTCTGTTCAGCAGTTTCGTCTTTGAACGCTGTCATCTTCTAAGAGAGCATCATTTAAACCTTGTTGAGTGAAAATGACAAGCATCTTGACTTTCCAGAGCCCAAAGTCACTTTTCCCAGTGAATTTATCGATTTCATACTTGCCAGATGCCATAACTCTACTTGGTTATCACTCTTGATTGAAATGCATTTTTTTCAATCAACACACAGAAAAAGAATTCCCAGAAATAATTCGATATTACAAAAATTATGGCTTCAAGAATAACACTATGATACAAGTATAGATGCCTTTTACAAATAGCAATCGATAGCCCTTCAACCACTACTCAACTGGAGAGGAAGCAATTACTTACAGACAAAGTCAAAGAATTGTAGTATTAGCTCTAGAATTGTAGCAATCGATAGCTCCTTGTTCCACCTCTAGATTCGCTCTGCAATCTCGCGATGCGTTCGTCACCAATAAGCTTCCCACAGAAGGCGCCATGTGTTATGAACGAACGCATGCACACGTCTTAACACATAAAAGAACTCAAGAAACACTCAAACAAGCAAGTTACGTGGTTCGGTTCGAAAACTACGTCTACGGAGGGTCAAGCGAACTCTTTTATTGATATAGGAGTATGGATGGTTTACTATCATACATGGGCTCTCAAACTCATAGAAAATTACACAGAAAATACTCAGCTATAACTGCTTGCTCTCTCTGGTTGTTCTCTTCTCTCAAACAATGACAAAGAAGTATGTTGAAGATGAAGATCTCAACCCTAACTACCCTTTTAACAGAACTGTCACGTTGGCTTTAGTCATCACCCATACTTAGCCAATTTGAAGTTCTCAACTTCTGCAGCTCAAACATGTCAGTCCTTCACTCCATGTATCCCGTGAATCCAATTTGCAGTCATATACCTAATCAGAGCATATACAAAAACCAAATCCTATTACTATTAAATATATATTTTTAGATATTATTTATATATTTTTTCACATAATACATCCCCAATTTATATTATTCATATATTGTATCCCCAATTTTAAATTTCTTGATCCGCCCTGATTATCATACATTCATCATAGCATATCATTCTCTGCTCACTTATTAAATTTTTTATGGGAATCGCATATGGTCTTATCAATGGATGAAACTAAGAATATATGCTGTAATTGCATGTAATCTCTGTATAGTTTTGGTATTGCATCAACTTCATCGACTATTATAGCTGAGTTTTTAATTACACATGTAAGAATAATTTTTAAAATTTAAATTTGTACAATAATTGTCGGGTTCAATAGAATTTGGAATTTTCCAGGAGACCGACGCCAACCTTCAATAAATGATGTTAGATTTTCCGTATAGTAATAATAATAATAAAAAAGGATAAATTATTTAGAAAATCTATTTGTCAAATCGGCATGATACGCCCTTTATTGCAGTGTGACCAAAATCAACCAAAATTTTATGATGATATTTTTTTTCTCAGTTCCGACACCAATCGAAACATTACATTATTTTATTTCTGACCACACTTTCTTTATTTTTTATATACGTTTTAAACATGATGCATGTATAATGACATATTATAGTGATGCAACCTGGAAAGTTGAACGCCTGAAAAAGTAAATTAAATAACCGAGTTTAGTAAAAATGATTTTAATCAAACACGAATTATATAACATTGCAATTTGACCGACTAGATGCAAACAGCTTGCCACTTGCATATTATTGGAAATATCATCCACTAATTTCCTATTGTTTTCTTTTTCTCCATTTATAAATGCGTAAATTATCCTAAATTATTAACGTTTTTGGAAAAATATTCTAATATTTTTATAAGTCAAATTTTTTTAAATATTTATTTTCATTTATGAATTATATATTAATCTATTGATATTTTTAGAAAACACCCAATGTATTATTATTATTATTTAAAAGTACTTCAATCTTTTATTTTGTTTACCAAGTATACCAAAACGATAAATATTATTAGCTCACACAAATATGACAGTCAAAACAACTATTTTTATCCGTGTTAAATTTAATGTATTAAACAATCAATATTTGCTATATATTTGGAAAAGTATTTAAACTTCATGTTCTACTCTTTTTTTTCCCTTCAGTTGGTGTAACGTCCAATCCAAACGAAAATGCATACATTTCGATACAAGAGCACACATCAAAACACGCATTGAGAAGAAAAAATAAGGAATTCAAGAAACTGAAGGAAAAAAACAAGAATTTTTAAATACTTTTCAAAAGATTAATGCATTTGAATTTATAGTAAATATTGATTGTTTAGCACACTAAATTTAACACGGACGATGATAGTTATTTTGATTGTCATCTTTGTGTGAGCCAATAATATTTACCATTTTGGTATAATTCATAAACGAAATTAAAGATTGGAATATTTTTAAATAATAATAATACATTTGGGTATTTTCTCAAAATATCAATAGATCAGAGTATATATTCATAAATGAAAGTAAATATTGAGATATTTTTAATTTATGGAAATAAATTGGGATATTTTTCTGAAAATGTCAATAATTTAGAGTATTTTCCTTTATTTACCCTTTATAAATCCTATTATTAACTATTAATAATAGGATTTTTTTTTTTTATGACAACGGAAGTTTGTATAGAATAGCTTACATAATAATTAACATGAATTCACAACATAAAAGTTTAAAAATATATTACTAAAAAGGTTGTTATTTTAATTTAACGGTATCATTCATCTTTGAGTGAACGAGAAATCTAAGAGTCAAGCTCTCTACAATTTAGATATTATAGTTTTTATTTTTTAAATATTTACATAAGCATATAACTCTTCAAAACAATATGCAAATAAAAAGTATTCATCCTAATGTCTTATTGCATTTCATTTAAATAATTAAATATTTACATATATGAATATGAATATAAATGGTGCTACCCAATATGATGAAAATGACAAGAATTTATAAAAATATATGTACCAAATTCATGGAAGGTGTTTCCCCAAAAAAAAAAAAATTACAGTGGAACATGCAATACATTAAATGATGAAATTAACTAATAGACATAATTGTAGAAACAGATTAGATTGATTCTAAAATGGAAGTCTATTCAAAATATTAATGAATTTGTATATTACATCAGTTGTTCATATAAATAATTTAAAGATTTAATTTAATTTTTATTTCATTAATATAAATTTCATTCATAACATCACATTTTATATAATATATATAAAGTGTTATAGATATATTTATTTAATATGATTTTATATATAATATATATATATATATATATATATATATATATATATATATAATGTGGGAGATAAAGACATATAGCCCTATTATATCATTTTCTTGTTCTCAGCGTCACGTGACGTCTCATTTCATCCAATCGATTAATATGTAATGTCCCTTTTATTCTTTATCTCCTCTCTTTTTATTTATTTTGCCTCCTTTTGTTGAATTTTTGGGTTCACGTACCCTCTTTAATACACACACCTCATTACTCATTTCACATTGGATTGACTGTCGGATTTAAGAATATATATATAGAGTAGTAATTATATGAGAATAGTTTTTAGTACTCATTAGAAATGAGAATAAATTTTATCTTTTGATTTTGTGATTTCAACGTTCATGATTTATTTTACTCTGTGTGCAGTTTTTCTTGATTATCCTGCAGTTTTGCAAAATTAAGGTTATTTTTGTAATTTTAGCTTTTTTTTAAAAATCTGAAATAGTATCTCATTAGATTTTTTATTCATTTCTTCGCGCGATTTGATTTTTTCTTCCTTCTTCGTTCGATTTGATTTATATTTCTTTTGTCGATCATATTTTTTCTTTGTTTCTGGATTTCGCATTTGTGTTCGGTCTCGACTTTGTTTATTGTGCATGAATATAGTTTTAAAAAATTTATTTTATTCATATCGACGTTCATTTTTACTATTATATTGTGCATCTTTAGTGTTAACTTTGTGCATTTTTGTATCTTACAAGTTCATTTATTCTAAAGAGTGTTGATGAGATGAAGCATTTTAAGGGTAGAGTTTTTAGAACTGTTGATGTTGGTATTGAGTTTTATAGAGACTACGCTCGTGTTGCTGCTTTGAAGAAGAAGATATTTAATTTTTATTTATTTCGTATTTATGTAAAAATGAAGTAAATCGGGCTAAAAATGAAGTAAATCGGGCTTAAAATGCAGGTTGCTATTTGTGTTTGAGTTTTTTACAGTTTTAGCCTTAAAGGCTAAAACTGCAGGATATTGGGGCAAAAATGCTGCGTTTTTCAATTTGCTGAGAATGAATTTTGTTCGTCGATTTGATGAGATGGACGCGCGAGATCTATTCTTATTTCTCATAGTAACTTCTATTCTCACCTGATCACTACCCTATATATATATATAGAGAGAGAAAGAGAGAATATTTTATGAAAAAATAAGAAAAGTTTGATTATGTTTGCCACATTACTTAAATATATATCAATGATATTCAAACAATGTGGCAAATATAATCAAGTATTTTTCTTATTTTTTCACTATCTAATCTCAGTCTTATATATATATATATATATATAGAAGGGATCATGTAAAAAAAATCCACCTGTAAGAAAAAAGAATGAATCATGTCCATCAGATCCAAAAAAATCAATGATTGATATTTAATCAAGCAACAATTAAAATGTAATCAAGCAACAAAATAATCAAGCATAATCAAGCAACGACGTGAATACAATCAAGCAATGCCTTGAATGCAATCAAGCATCTTTCTCACTTTCTCACGTTAAGACTTTTCTTACTAGATCCGCTCCCTATATATATATATATATATATATATATATGTTAAAAAAAAATCCCCTTGTATAAAAAAAATGAATCATGTCCATCAGATCTAAAATATTAATGGCTGATATGCAAACATGCAATTATTAAAACACAATCAAGCAACAAAATAAATCAAGCAACTTAAATATAATCAAGCAACATTGTAATCAAACAACAACCTGAACACAATCAAGCATCTTTCTCACTTTCTCAAGTTAAGATTTTTCTTACTAGATCATATGAGAATAGATGTTAATGTAAGAAATAAGAATAAATCTCAGTCATTGATTGCACAAGATCTGCGGTCGTGCTTTAATAATTTTCGTTTTCATTTTATCCTCTGTGTACTTCAATGTTACATATTTAAGGGTATCTTTGTCATTTAATTTATTTTAATTATGGTATCTTCCTTAAATAAATGATTTTATTCTTTTGGTTTTCAATTCTAGCGATTTGGATTTGTAATTCCTTTTCTTTTTTGATTTTCCATGAGATTTCGATTGTCTTGTTGAATAAGTATTGATATATTGTTTTGAGTATTTTTATTTCAAACATTTTTTTAAGTCTTTCATTTTTATTTTTTTATTATTCATTTGTAGTGTTGTGTTATTCATTATTTGGTATTACAACTTCCATTTTAGTAAACTCTGATTATTCCTTTTTATTGATTTTTATTAATTCCATTTTTCGTAACATGTTGTTCATTTTATTTGTTCTCATGTTCATTTATACCAGAATGTGCTGAAACGCTGAAGCCTTACAAAGGGAGAAATTTAGAGTATTGAATGAATTTTATAAACCATTTGGATGACTCAATTGCTAACTATACCAATTTATCTATGAAAAAAATATGTTTGAAGATGATTATGATGCATTAGTTTTGCAAACTATCAACGTGTAACTTCCATATGCGGTCAAAACTGAAGGGGGCGACATTCAATTAATTCCAAGTAAAAAGAAAGCTATTAGATTGTTAATTAAACATATGAAGATGTGTGCAAAACCTAAGTGAAGATTTTAAAAAAAATCTCACATCATAATGCATAATATAATATCTAAAATGAATATTTCAGTAGATATAATGAATCATACGAGCGATACAATGATCGTTAGATGAAGTATAACTTCAAATAACAAATGTTATTTTTGAATTTAATGAAGTAGATTGGAGATGAGATGAACTATATAGTAGATAAAATGAACACATCTGAAGTTTGTTCATTGTTCGTAATGACTATGTTGCTCTTTAATGAAGTAAAATGAGGATAAAATGCCGCATTTTTTGTTGAAACTCTTATGTAATCTGGATCGTTGATGTTGTCAAATCTATAAACGAGATTTATTCTCATTTCTCATTATAAGAGCATTTCTCATTAAATTACAAAAATAACCTTAATTTTGTAAAACTGCAAGATAATCAAGGAAAACTGCACACGGAGTGAAATCGATCATGAGCGTTGAAATCACAAAATCAAAGGCTGAGATTTATTCTCATTGCTCATACTAAAAACTATTCTCATATGATCACTACTCTCTCTCTCTCTCTCTATATATATATATATATATATATATATAGGGGGCTGATCTGGTGAGAAGAGGATTTAACGTGAGAAATGAGAATAAATCTCGTCCATAGATTTGACAACATCAACGATCCAGATTGCATACAAGCTTCAACAAAACGCGCGGCATTTTATCCTTATTTTACTTCATTTAAGGGCAACATAGTCATTACGAACGTACAGGGCGCAAAAGTTGTGTTTTGTTCATTTTATGTATTATATACTTCATTTTATCTTAGTTATACTTCATTTTATCTCAATTGCGAATCATTATAAAATAAATTCGATTCGAATTTTGATGTTACACGTGACTTTCATTTTATCTTAGCAGTTCTTCATTATATCTTAGTTATTCTTCATTTTATCTCAATTGTGATTCATTATAAAATAAATTCGATGTGAATTTTGATGTTACACGTGACATGCATTTTATCTTAGCAGTTCTTCATTATATCTTAGTTATTCTTCATTTTATCTCAATTGTTGTTCATTATAAAATAAATAAAATCAATTTTTCGGAAAAAATGATTTCAATTCTCTTCATTTTATCTCCTATATACATCATTAAATGAAAAAAATTAAATTTTTAGAAACAATTCTCTTCATTTTATCTCCTCTATACTTCATTAAATGGAAAAGATTAAATTAAATAAAAATAAAATCAATTTTTCAGAAGAATATGTTAAGTTCATTTTATCTATTTAAAACTTCATTAAATTAGAAAATTCATTTAAATAATAATAAAATTAAATTTAATTTTAGACTATTGGATGACTCAACAAGACAATCGAAATCTTATGGAAAATCGAAAAGAAATGGAATTACAGATCCAAATATGTAAAAATGAAGTTCGCGGAGGATAAAATGAAAATGAAAATTATTTGAGGGAGATACCATCAGGCTAAATGACAATGATACCCTTAAATATGTAAAAATGAAGTTCGCGGAGGATAAAATGAAGACGGAAATTATTAAAGCATGACCGCAGATCTTGTGAAATCAAAGGCTGAGATTTATTCTCATTTCTTACATTAACATCTATTCTCATATGATCTAACATCTATATATATATATATATATATATATATATATATATAAAATAGGGAGCGGATCTAGAGAGAATGGTTTTAACGTGAGAAAGTGAGAAAGATGTTGATTGTGTTCATGAGGTTGCTTAATTGTTTTCAGGTCGTTGCTTTATTGCAACGTTGCTTTATTGCAACGTTGCTTGGTTATGTTTTAGTTCTTGCTTGATTATTTTATTGGTTGATTGTATTTTAGTAATATCAACCATTGGTTTTTTGTTATCTAATGGACACAATTCATTATTTTTTGTCACAGAGAGGTTATATATATATATTAATGACCATATGAGAATAATTTTTAGTATGAGAAATGAGAATAAATCTTAGCCTTTGATTTTGTGATTTGAACACTCAAGATCTATTTCACTCCGTGTGCATTTTTCCTCGATTATCTTGCAGTGTTGATTCATTAAGGTTATTTTTGTAATTTTAGGTTTTTTAAATTTAAAATAGTATCTCCTTCCATATTTAATTAGATTTTTTATACCTTTTTTAGTGCGATGTGATTTCTTCGTCCTTCTTCGTTCGATTTGATTTATATTTCTTATGTCGATCTAATTTTTTTCTTTATTTCTGGATTTGACATTCGTTTTCGGTCTCGACTTTGAAATTGTGGTTGTTATTGAGTTTTGTGTTATTCAGATGTTCATTTTTACTTTAATATTGTGCATCTTTAGTGTTGACTTTGTGCATTTTTGTATCTCTCAGGTTCATTTATTCTGAAGTGTGTTGATGAGATGAAGCCTTTTAAGGGTAGAGTTTTTAGAACTGTTGATGATGGTATTGAGTTTTATAAGGACTATGCTCGTGTTGCTGCTTTGAAAAAGATGTTTGAAGGTTTTTATGGTCGACCGGTTCATGAAAATATTGAAGTGTTGCCTCTAGTTATTGTGAAATCCAAAAGCAGTGGAAGTCGAAATGTTTCGAGGAAGGAGAAAGCTTTTAGAATGTTGGATAAACCAATGAGAATGTGTGCAAAATATAAAAATTTGACATATCGTGATTCAAGGAATTGTGTCAAAGTCAATAAGAATGTAACCAAAAATGCATGATAACATTCTTACAAATGCACGTAGGATGGTCAAAAATGAACTTACGACAGTTAATGCGGTGTAAGTTTAATTTTTTTTAATTCGTATTTATGTAAAAATGAAGTAAATTGGGCTAAAAATGAAGTAAATCGTACTTAAAATGCAGGTTGTTGTTTGTTTTTGAGTATTTTTACAGTTTTAACCTTTACTGCAAGATATTGGGGCAAAAATATCGTCTTTTTTAATTTGCTGAGATTGAATCATGTTCGTCGATTGATGAGATGAACGCGCGAGATCTATTCTTATTTCTCATAGTAACTTTTATTCTCATTTGATCACTACCCTATATATATATATATATATATATATATATATATATATATATATATATAATATAATAAAGGAGTTCCGGTCAATTCCCTCCAAAATTCTAAAAGACCGTGCATATTAAAATGTTCTAATAAAAGCCTAAATGTATTTTTCCTTTACAATTTTTGTATTGACATAAAATTTATTTATTCTAATATATTAATATTTTTCAATCGTAAAATAAGTCTTATTTAATATTTTATAACAACAATATATAATTATAAATATATTTAATATTATAATAATATAATATTTTAAAATAAGAATAATAATATTATAATAATTTTGTTTAATATGATCATTATTAAAAATAGTGGATATTTAAAATAATAATAGAATTAATAAAAAATAATTATAAAATAACATAAGATATAAAAAAAATAAGAAATAAATAATTTGTTATTGAGATTTGCGAATGATAAATGAGAATGAAATCCACCATTTTGGAGGGTTTGTAATTTCATAATATTTGAGTATCATTCTCATTCATACATTTTTATTTCTTTTAACCGAACAGTATATTTCGAAATTTCCAATATCCACCAACCTAATGAATTCACTATTATATTGTTAAAACTCTATATATAAAATATGTCCGTGCAACGTACGGGTACATTTCTAGTATATATATATAAAGTTACAGTAAAAATAAAAAATATTCCTGAATATATTTACATCGTTCCAGAGACTTTTTCTTAGCATAACCACTCCTTATAAACAAAGAGCGAGGCACATTATTATTTTTAAAAAATAAAGTAGCAAATCTTATATTTTATTTTGGAATAGGTTATTTTGGGAAGGTCTCAGGTTAGGCGTACTTAATCATTTAGGCGGGTTTTATCCATTAATCCAAACTCAAACCTATTTAATATAGTCTTAATTATGTGAAATAGCCAATTTGATAAAACACATTTCAAATTTAGCCACTTTTATGTATTCATTTCAATTTTAGCCAAAAGTACTTAATTTAGCATTGGAATTAGTTTCCCAATCATTTGATTGCAAAAATTTAGACACTTAAGTCTAATCAATTAGTTAAAACCAGTTTTTAACTAAATTTATAGTTATATTTGCATAAATGAATTTTTTTGCACTCGGTTAATAATTTTCAGAAAATTATTGTGTTGATAGAGACCGGGCCCCACAGAGTGCGACCGAGTCAGAACGATGGCGACTCGGTCGCACTCAATTTTTTTTTTTTTTTTTATTTTCGGTTGTTTACGGCGATAAGGACCGATAGCGACCCGAGTTGGCTCGGTAGCTACCGAGTGGGATCGGTAGCTACCCGAGTGGGATCGGTAGCTACCCGAGTGGAATCGGTGCCGACTCGGTTGCACTATTTTTTTCATTTTTATTTCGGTGGTCCCCACCGAGTGTGAACCGATAGCTACCGAGTGGGATCGGTAGCGACTCGGTCGTTTTAATTTTTTTTTTTGAGATGTTTTAAATCTTTATTTTAATCTCAAGTTAAAATATATAAATTCGTGAATTTTGATCAAGTTAAAATCTCAAGGTCCAGCTGAAATTCACGAATTAAAACTTTATATCTACAATTTTTATCAAATTTTGGACAAAAATTTTAATTATTTTGTCGTTGCATACAAATGCAATAATGTCTTCAAGCATATTGATTTGATGAGTCCACTGAAATTGTTGGAAATATTATGTGAAAATATTATATCTTCAAGCATATTGATTTGATTTGATGAATCGTACACTGAAATTGTTGAAAATTAAAATCAACATAATTTTTTTATTTTATGAATTTCAATTATTTATGTGTATTTGCCGACACTCTTTACAACTTATATAATTGAAGTGAAGTTCGGTGGTGACATACACATTTTCATCTCTGTCTCTCTTCATTCTTCACAGTTCAATTATTTTGTTTCTCAAAATGGAGAATTGGTGCAGCGTAATTCTTCACTACAATGGACAATGGGATGAGTCGTGCAACTACATTGGCGGACAAGAACGACTGGTTTATATACCAGTCACCAACATTTCCATAGCCGCATTAAGAAGCAACATTCAACTTATTTTTGATGCGGAAGCCATACTCGGTGAGTATAATATTTATTACACTGCCAAATCCCGTAGAGGCAGATCTATAAAATCGTTGTTGGTGACGGATCTAGACCTTCAACGATTGATTGCTCTTAATTCGGAGCCGCATGTTTATATTGTTATGAATTATACGGCGAGTACCGGTGTTGGGACTTCACATCGGGAGCCATCCCCATACAGGCCGTTCTTATCATCAAGCAGTCCACCAATTTACCAGCATTTTAGTCCAGGTCTGGAAGATCTACAAAGATTTGGGGACTCATTGATTTTTGGTACGTCTTCAGAAGGTGGTAGTCGGAGCTCCCAAATACCCAATTTAAACGATGAGCCTCCCCATGAAGAATATGAGCATCCATACGAGGAGGAGGAGGAGGAGGCGGAGGAGGAGGAGAATGAAAATACAGGTCACCACTCAACAAGTGAGGGTCATATCGTTGACTCTAATGATGAAGAGGAGGACGAGGAATCCGAGGAGGAGTCTAGTGATGATGAAGATTTCATCAATTCTGATGCATTAAAGAATTTTACAGTGGCTGAGTTTTCTGCATGGATCCGATCAGTTGGTGGAATGAGTGCGTTTATATCCAATCTTATGCCAACCCATCCTCTCCCGGATTCATGTCACGTTGAAGGCGATCTAAATAATTGGCTAGTTCCAATTATATCGTTGGATTCATCACAGTCACCAGTGGTACGAGATGTTGCAGCCATACTAGATCGGGAACTTTCATTGGGCTCTATCTTCTATACGAAGGACGATCTTCTAATTGCCGTATCTCTTTTGCATATGGAGCAACGTGTTGAATTTAAAGTGGTGCGCTCATCTAGTACTCGCGTTGAGTACACTTGCAAACGAAGTGCCTCTTGTTCGTTCTTCATACGGGCATCATGCAGAGGTAGTTGCTGGATCATACGCAAGTTCCATCGTAATCATGATTGCGTTAACAATCTTGCAGGCATAAGATCCCGGAATGTCCGTACCAAAGCTGTTGCCGCGTATTTTGCACGAAAGATGCGTCGGCAAGGATCAATTATAAAACCCCGTGAAATTATGACGGAGTTGCAGGCATCATTTGGGATCCGTACTAGCTATGGTGTTGCACTAAAAGCTCGAAATGCAGCAATTTCCTTGATCTATGGTGGTATAGAAGATTCTTTTTCTATCCTGCCCAAATATCTGGAGGTGTTAAGACAATACAATCCAGGTACTTTAACAGATTTGGAGATTGATTCCGATGGAAGATTTCGTCATTGTTTTGTTGCTCTAGGTGTTTCACGGACGGCGTTTCAGAACGGGTTATTAAGACCGGTTATCGTTGTTGACGCCACTCATTTGAAGGGTCGAAACAAAGGCGTCTTATTTGTTGCTGTCACAAAAGATGGTAACGAAAATGTCTTTCCACTTGCAATTGGTGTTGGCAGCATCGAGAATGATGAGTGTTGGAAGTGGTTCATGTCTCGATTACGGATTTCTTTTGGATGCACAGATCAAATGCTGCTTGTATCCGACCAACACATTAGCATCTCCAATGCGATTAGTGAAGTGTATCCTGGTGTGCCACACGGCTTATGTTTTTACCATCTTCTAAATAAAATGACAGGGTACGGTCAGGACATTGCTGCGTTGTACCAACGTGCTGCTTACGCTTACCGATCGGTGGCATATCAACAAGCGATGGATAGAATCAATCAGAAGAAACCAGCAGCCTTTCAGAAACTATTGGATGTAGGACCAGATCGATGGGCTAGGTCGCAATGTCCTGTACGTCGATATAGTTTCTTGACATCAAATGCAGCTGAGGTTTTCAATGCTCGCTTACTGGATGCCCGACGGTTGCCAATCTGCTCTATTATTGACACCTACAGAGGTATACTTGAAAAATGGTTTGATGAAAAAAGAGCTAAGGCATCTGCGCGCGAGGATATCTTGACGGAGGAAGCTGTTGCAAAATTAACACCGTTAGTAGAACTCTCGCATTCATATTCAGTTGTACCCATATCAGCAATGAAAATGAAGGTGAACGAAGGAGCAAGAACTTGGAGGGTTGATCTGGATTTATCCACATGCGATTGTCGTGAGTTGCAACTGGACCTCATCCCGTGCTCGCATGTCGTTGCGGCAATGTCGGGTCGAACGACTGCGTCTACGAGATCCTCTCGAGACATGTGGCTCCTCATGTCCTCCCTCATGAGGCCCTCCACCCACATTTGGCCCCTCATCGTCATGTCGCCCCTCATCACCATGGCGCCCGTCATCACCATGGCGCCCGTCATCACCATGTCGCCCCTCATCACCATCTCCACTACCTCCTGCATGGGGTGCTCGACGAAAAAGAACAGGGAGACCGTCATCTCGTCTTCTGGTTGGGCGTACTGGATTCTCAGGCATGTGAAATGCAACGCCAATGGGATTCTCTTGCTGACTAGACATATAATATGCAGTGCGCGACTCGTCAGCAGTAGCATATAAAGAAGTCAAGGATGCCAGCTGCAATAAGAAACGCAATTGTAAGTAAATATATTTAAAAATCTATAAATATTTATCGAAATTACTTACATTCGGATCAGCAAAAAAAGTACTCCAATTCTTAACCTCTGGCCTGCTAAACTTCCAATTCAAAAATCTTGGAAAACGAATCGGCGTATTGACTGTACAACATTCAGCTGCCAGCTTCGGAATGGCCTCGTAAGACCACACCTACACAATTAAATGTCCTAGTTAATTAAAATTATCTCGCAACAATGAAGCAATAAAAGTTATAATAATTTACCTGCAAAGCCCATATTGGTCCACCGAGATGAAAGCTCTGACCAAGTTCAGCAACTGTGGTGGGAACGTACGCGATATAATGAAGTAAAGACTGATACGCGTATGCACCCCATGGAAATCCACACCAAATATCCCACCTATCAACTAATTCATACATCCAGGGCTCAATCTTGCGCATCTCCGCAAACCCAAGTACGAAGTACCATAATGCTAGTAGATTAGCCACCTTCAAGTACAAGTCATGTCTATTTGTATCTACTCTCTTATCCTTGAAAATGCCTAACAAATCCCTCGCAGTGATAGACCTAGAACCACAAAACTGTACATACACTGTAGTACTAGATGGGTCATAATGTCCAGCAACATCAAAACTACTAGATCCAAACATAAAACCAGTCACTAGGGCAAACTCCGTCACTGAAAATCTAATAGGCTGACCACCAATTAAAAACCATAATTCGGATGGGTTAGGAGATCTAATTTGGTAACTTAATAATTCTAAAAGTGCTTGAGATGCACTTGGACCCTGCTTTTTCCAATTTAATAAGTTCCCAAAAGGTCCATTCTTAAACTGTTCTACCAACTGCTCCCCTCCTACAGACCGTAATGTTACATCTATGCGATCTAATACCGAAACTTTAGTGTATAAGTTTATTTTAGTAGAAGCACCATGTAACTCACGTCTAATCCATTCAATCTGCACATATAATACCATAACAATTAAATAATTAGAAATTAATCCTAAAAACTACAAAAAATTCCAAATAACCATTAAATAAAAAAACAAAACAATTTCTTCAAATAAAAAATTAAATCTACACATATAATTAAAATAAACGAATAAATAAAATATACATTTCAAGTGCGAAATGCACGGTTACATCTACCTACTAAACCACATATATAATAATTCAACAATTACCCTAATAAAGTTAAAATAAATTAAAATTCATAGATTAAATAATGAGCAAAATCATTCACACGAAATTAACAAAAAAATTATTCAACAATTCGACTACAATTTATCACCATTCGGCTTCACTTTATCACAATCTTGCTACAATATTAACACACGAATTTATTCAACGAAATTAAATAATTAAACGAATTATTCAACGAAATTAAATAATTCATGATTTATCACTACAAATTTTGCTAAAATATGCTACAAGATTAACACACAAATTTCATGAAATAACTTAGGGCATAAGTTAGGAATTAACCTCAGCCATGGCATACAACTACGGCTCAACGGCGGAGGCGGTGTCGGCGGAGGCGGCGGCGGAGGCGGTGGCGGTGGGGGTGCCGAATGGATCGCTCTCGACAGCGATTGTGAACGAGGGGGAAGGGGAAAAATTTCGTCGATAATGAAGGGGGGGACCAATTTTAGGGTTTTTAATACATTTAATATTTATTTAAATATTTTTGACCGAGTCGCTATCGGTAGCTACCGGTCGCTATCGTGGTAGCTACCGTGTCGGCCACTAACTCGGTTTGACTCGCTGTCAGCGAGTCGCAATCGGGTCGCTATCGGGGTCGCTATCGGTCCCTATCGGCAGTTTTAATTTTTTAAAAATTTTCTCGAAATTATTTCATAAATTATTTTCAGATAAAAGGCACGATCGCAATCGGTGCCTCGACATATATATGTATTTCTCTTTTTTTTAAATTCTTTTGTCAAATCTCAAATTCCAAAAACCTGAAAAGTTATGACACCAATCTGAAAAACGTACTTTTGGCTAAATTCGTGAGATGTACATAATATTGGCTAAAATGAATATGTGTTATAGCCAAAATGGCTATTTTGTGTTTTCGCTCTTTAATATATCCTAATTGAGAATTAATAAACCCTATTTGGATGGGTGAAACCATTTGAATATGGATAAAACTTGCATAAACCATTTTGGCGTGCCTAACGCAAGTTTTTGCCGGTTATTTTAAGTATTTATGTAAAACAGTATTATAGAAGCATCATCAAAACAAATAGGGGGTTGTGGTCGGGCTTGTTTAAAATGTGTTACTTTAGTGAGAGTGTTGTAATAAAAGTAGATAATAGTTAAATCTGGTAGGAGTAGAAGTTGTGCCTCCAACTATTTTGTACTGAATAAGGAAAATTATGAAAAATATCCTAAAATATTGGTTAATTATAAAAAAATTAATCTAATATTTTCTTTTCCTTGAATTATATCTTAATATTTCATTTTGTCTATTAAGAATACCCTCCACTATGAAAAATATTCTAAAGTTTCTCATATCACTTAACTATAACCTAATGTTTGAGTACATCAATTAAAATTACCCTACATCGCTATTGATGTTAAAATTCTGGTGAATCATATATTAATTTTAATTAAATATATACCACTTATATACAAAGAAATGAAAAATATCATGCATTATTTAATGTATGATTCATCAAAATTTTAACACGAACACGGAGCACGTTGGAAATAGTTTCTACTAAACCATTCTTTGTTTAATTTAATTTTGATGTCACCTTTTCCTTTTACTTCAACGGTAGATGAATCACCAAAGCTGACAGTAGATTGAAAACTTTCATTTAAGCTTGAAAAATAAGATTTGCTTCCACTCATGTGATTGCTACAACCCGTATCCATGTACCATATACCCGATTTGGTAGTCTCTTCTTCAAGGACAGCCATCAACAAAGTCTCTGCTTCATGGTTATCTTCAGCAAAATTTGAATTCTCTTGTTTTCTATTGATATTGTATTCTTTTGTGTAGCAGTCAGTTGCATAGTGACCAAATCTGTGGCATCTGTAGCATTCAATCTTTGATTTATTAATATCTCGAGCTCTGCCCTTGCCTTGATATTGATTATAATCTTTGTAGTTTTTATTGATGTCTATTGAGGGTATTTTTGATTGATAAATCAAAAGGGTATAATTCAATGATAAGAAAATATTGGGGTATATTTCATAGTAGAGGGTATTTTAATTAACAAAATAAAAAATTATAGTATAATTCAAGGAAAAAATATTAGAATATATATTTTTCATGGTTGAGATATTTTCATAATTTTCCCGTTAGATAAAGTCCAATTCCAAATATAATAGCCCCGCTTGTAAAGTTTCGATACCCGTGTCCTTTAGATTATGTTTATCAGCAACCGGCTCAACCATCCAACCAACCAACCTTTATTATATTTTATTAATTTCTCTCACTTCCACATCACTCCAACCCAACCACCATATTTTGTCAAGTTTATCCATGACTACTCAACCACCCAACCACACACACACTATATATATATATATATATATATATATATATATATCCCTTCGCTCGGG
>JAPKLW010001168.1:142230-183392 GCA_026898455.1 Plectranthus barbatus | reverse complement strand
GAAGTTTATACCGACGCTTCGAAGAACGGGTTAGGTTGTGTTCTGATGCAAGATGGAAAAGTGATAGCATATGCGTCAAGACAATTAAGACCGCACGAAGTAAACTATCCAACTCATGATCTAGAATTAGCAGCCGTAATTCACGCATTAAAAATTTGGAGACAATATCTCTATGGAGTGAAGTGTGCCATATATACAGATCATAAGAGTTTGAAGTACTTTTTCGAACAAAAATATCTGAATATGAGGCAGAGAAGATGGTTAGAGCTCGTGAATGACTGCGACTTAACCATAAATTACCACCCAGGTAAAGCAAATTCAGTAGTGGATGCCTTAAGCAGGAAAGGAGAAGCTCAGTTAGGCTGTATGCTCACAAAAGAAGGCAGTTTGATCAGAGAATTTGAGAAGCTGAGCTTAGAAGTGATATCACCTTCAGAGAGAAGGAAGTGTGATCTAGCAGTATTGACAGTAGTGCCAGACTTGAGGAAGAGAATCATGGAAGCACAGAAGGAAGATGCAGAGATTGAGAAATTGCGTCAGAAATTGAGAACTAAGCCAGTATGAGAGTATCGGGAAGCACCCGATAGCGCACTGTTGTTTAGAGACCGAATCTTAGTGCCGAGCAGTGAGGAATTGAGGAATGAGATATTGAGTGAGGCACATGATACGCCGTACACCGCTCACCCAGGAAGTACTAAGATGTATCAAGATCTGAAAACCAAGTACTGGTGGGATGGTATGAAGAAGGATGTAGCCTTATATGTAGAGAAATGCTTGGTATGTCAGCAGGTTAAGGCTTTACATCAACGGCCGTATGGAAAGTTGCAGCCGTTAGACATCCCTGAATGGAAATGGGAACATATCACCATGAATTTTGTGACAGGATTACCAAGGTCACAGAAAGGGAATACGGTGATATGGGTTATTGTGGATCGTCTAACGAAGAGTGCTCACTTTTTACCGATTAAAGTAAACTATGGGTCAGATAAGTTAGCACAGATTTATGTCCGAGAGATAGTCAGACTGCACGGAGTGCCGAAATCAATCACGTCTGACAGAGATGCAAAGTTTACATCTCACTTTTGGAGAAGTTTACAACAAGAGTTAGGGACTCGCCTAAATTTTAGCACGGCGTTTCACCCTCAATCGGATGGTCAGTCTGAGAGGACCATTCAAACTCTTGAAGATATGTTGAGAACCGTAGTGTTAGACCGAGGGAGCAGTTGGGAGCCAATTTCGCCTTTGATCGAGTTTGCTTATAACAATAGTCATCAGGCAACCATCGGAATGGCTCCTTATGAGGCGCTATATGTTCACCTCTATATTGGGACGAGGTAGGAGAATGAAAGATTGTTGGACCGGAAGCAGTGAGTGAGATGATTGAGATAGTCCGACAGATCAGAGAAAGAATCAGAGAAGCGCAGAGTAGGCAGAAGTCCTATGCCGACTCGAGGAGGGCAGAGTTGAGTTTTGAAATTGGGGATAAGGTTTTCCTCAAGGTTTCACCCTCCAAAGGAATAATACGATTTGGAGTAAAAAGCAAGTTGAGACCGCGCTATGTGGGACCATATGAAATTCTTGAGCGCATTGGTCCCGTAGCATACAGATTGACATTACCCCCGAGCATGGGTAATATTCATAACGTGTTTCACGTGTCACAGCTAAGGAAGTATGTACACGACCCGAAACACATAATCCATCAAGAAGAGGTATTTCTTAATCCAAACTTACAGTATGAAGAAAAGCCAGAGGCTATTATGGACCGAAAGATGCAAGAGCTCCGGAATAAGTCAATTCCGCTTGTTAAAGTGCTTTGGAGCCATCATGGGCATGAGGAAGCGACATGGGAGCTCGAGGAAAAGATGAAGGAAAGATACCCCGAGCTTTTCAAAGCAATTTAATTTTTGGGACGAAAATTTTTATAAGGGTGAGGGGATGTAATACCCCGTGTTATTTTTCAGCCTTGTAATAGTTGTTTGGATTTAATACATGGAATTTCTTTTATCGAGAAGCTTTCGAATTTAAATTAATTGAAGTTGGAGAAGTCAATTATGTTGTTGAGCTTGGTTATCTTAAGATCTTGATGAAGATATCAAGCCTAAGTTGAAATATTAATGGTGGGAGAATGAAATATAAGGTTTTATGTTGGAATTATTATTTTATAAGGTGGAATCAATCATGGATTATGATTGATCTATGATATTATGTTAATGAAATGAGGTATTATGATATAAGTTATGGAGGAAGTATAAATAGAAGAAACTATACATTATAACATTTTCCACCATATATTATATTTTAGAGAGAGAGAGTGTAAACCCTTCCCCTCCACCCAAACCCGTCAGACTGTTTCCGTCGCAATTTCCGACCAACTCCGGCGACGTCGCGGCAAACCACCACCGCCATTCGATAGCTCTCGCTCCGAGCTTCAATTTGAGTACTCGTAGGCTTCGAGGGGACGAGTAACGAGAGAGTTATCCCCGTTTGAAGTTGAGGTGGGTTTATGTTATGAATTTCGGAATTTTAGAGTTTAATCTTGTTATTCCGGCCGAATTTCGGTGTTTTGACCGCAGATTCGTGTTCTCCATTGTCTAGAGAGCATTCGCACGTCGGGAAACACCTATTTGGACGCCAAAAATCGCGATCGCTGCCGCGTGTGGAGGAGCTCCGACGAGGTAGATTCACATTTCCTTTTTCCGTCGTATTTAAGTGTTTTGTTGGTGCATTCGTGTTCTTGGTAGTTGGGGGAACCCGAATATGTGTTTGCATGTGAAATCGGCTGAAGGAATCGCGAGATATAGCGATTTGCAGGTTCAGCTCCGGCGAACCCGCGAAAGAGACGACTCCTGTCGATCGACAGGAATTGTGTCGATCGACAAGAGGTCGATCGATGGGGTGTTGTCGAACCAAGCCTGTCGATCGACAGGATGAATGTCGAAGGAGGCATATCGACAGACTCTTGTCGATCGACAAGGGAAGTATCGACCGACAAGAAGGAAGGCATATCGAGCCGATCCTGTCGATTGACAGAGATTTTGTCGGTCGACAGGGTTGAGCGACACAAGCCTTTTCGACAAAGGATATGTCGGTCGATAGGTTCGTGTCGACTGAAGCATGTCGACAGAGTCAAGTCGACAAGGACTGTGTCGACCGACACAGATCCCTGTCGGTCGACACAGAGGCCTGAATTGTTATAAGTTGTCATTCTATCCTAGTTCTTTCGAGTCCTATTTGTTTACGATTAAGATACATTATCCTAGATATATCGTACTAACTTATAAACCCCATTTGATTGTAGGAATCTGAAAGCAAGGATTGTTGAGCTCACATTAGCAGAAGCATCTAATTAAAAGCCAAGAACGAGGTGAGAAACTATTTCAACTATAAAAACAAAACGCGTGTTTTCTTTTTAAAATGTGTAAACTGTTTTGCTTTAAAATGAAACTGCTATGCTTGTTTTGTGTTATCATTATCTGTCCTATGTCGTTTCCCAACGACAAAAGAGAATAACTAATGAGTTTGGAACCATGTTCTCATAACTGCGCTAGAACTCAATTAGTACATATGGAGTAGCGACTCCATATGATGGGAATTGGAAGATATAAGGTGGAATTTGTTACACATGAATGTGGAATTGTGAATGAGAATGATTATGGGGATTTAATTGATGAATTATAAGCAATCGGGTCTCAACAAGGATTTCTGAGACTAGTGCACTCTAGATGACAGTAGGGTGAGTGTTTATTCATTCCTAACTGATCATCGTAACTTGGAAGCCGGCCAACTTCCAGTTACAACACTGAAACAGACATGATAACACCTAAAATAACACACGTGTGGAATAAAATGTTTTGGCTAACACGGTTCTTTTCAACAAAACCCCGTGTTTAGTTGTGTGAGTTGCATAGCATGTTTCCTATATAATGTATGTTTTTGGCATGTTTCTCACTGGGTACAAAAGTACTCAGCCCTCGCGTTATTTCTAAAACGTGCAGGTTAAGCAGCTTGGATGGAGGTAGCGGGGTGTAAGCTGGAGAAGTGTAAAGTTTCTGTAAAGAATAAAGATCCTGTGACATGTATCTTCATATACATGTCACCATCACGCTACACACACCGTTGCACCGCTCTCTGACTAAACCCTTCCCACTTTTGGATGTTAAGACAACTGAATTTCCGTTTTGTTTATTTTGACTCGAAGTACTTATCTCTAACATTTAATTATCTTATATTTAAATTCAAGTCTTTTTCTTATTTGAATATCATGAATGCTCATCAAAAACCTGAAACATCAATGTAACGTGGCCTCATATTGGGAAGGTCAGATGGGGGCGTTACATTATATTTGTATATAATTTATATTCTTTTTTGAATTTATTAACACATTTCTATTTGTAAAATAAATTATAAGTTTTAGTGCATAATAATTTAGTTATTGTAATTATGAATTTAAAATATTTTTGTATGGCAAATTCTCAGATAAGACGGTCTCATCATTTTTATTGTGAGACGAATTTAATGAAATGATGTGTTTCTTTTTTTGCAAATGATATCTCATCATTTTTATTGTGAAACGAATTTAATGAAATGATTTGTTTCTTTATTGCAAATGATGTATTTCTTTGTTGCAAATAATGTAATTTTTTAAAAATAAAATGATGTATTTAACTTATTGAAATGATGTATTAAAGTCCGTCTCACAATAAAAAAAATGATGAGACCGTCTCTCAGGAGACCAACTCTTTTTGTATATAATGTTGGTGGAGAGAAATTATTAATAGTGTAGTGGGTGTTAGAGAAATTAGTATTTTATTAAATGGTTGGGTTGTGGTAGTCATGATGGGATAATTAGTTGCTGAAATGAAAACAAATAAAAATAAATAAGTAAATTATAAAATTTATGAATTTTTGGAACTACAAAAATAGCTGGAAAACAATTTTCGAAACTCTGTAGATAATTAATTCATAACGACTCAGCCTTGTGAATCACAACTGTTCTTCAAATATACTAATTAATTAATTTACTGTCTAATGACAAGCAATGAAGCAATTATATTTTGATTGGACTCTCACTCTCCTAATTAATACTATACATACAATATTGCTGTTGGAAAAACTCGCATTTCCGATGATTCATGCATGAATTCCAGATCTAATTCACGTGCGATATTTAATGACAAAATACAAGAATTCCCAAGGCCTATAAATCCCCCACAATTCTTTCACTTAATATGTAGTGCAATATAATTATTTCTTATTTTATTATTCAAATTTATCACCATGAAAATGTCGGCTGCATTTCTCCTTTTTCTGTTTCTCCACTGCCTTTCCACCATGCATGCTAGAAATCTGTTAACCCAAACCAATAAGCTACCAGATTCTCCAACTGTCGACGATGAAGGCGGCTCGACGGAGGAGACCGGTGACCGGACAAGGCCAGCTGGCTTAGGTTTGAGGATTGGTGGAGGGCTAGGAGGCGGTTTTGATGGTGGCATTGACTTTAACATTGGACGTGGATTGGGAATAGGCGCCAGGTTTGGTGGCGGAGCTGGTGGAGGAGTAGATGGCAGCGCGGGTTTCGGTGGAGCCGGCGGCAGTGATGATGGCGGTGCATACGTCCATGGTTTGGGTGGTGCTAAGGTGGCTGACGGCGGTCCTAATTGAACCGCTATTTGAGTCATTATGAATTGAAGTTGGTAAGCTTAGGAGTAAGGACTCTTTGTGGGGGGTTGAGAATTATGTAGTTCCACGCTTCTATCAATAAAATTAAATTAAAATTATGCATATTATGGATTTTTGAAGATTTTATTTTAGTTATCTCTTTCTTACATTTGATTAATATCTGTCTTCAATTTTTTCAACTTGCATATGGGGACAAACTAATCATGAGTATCGATCCATCACACAAATTACTATAATCAAATTCAAATCCAAATATTCAAATAATCTAGTACTAAATTTAGTTCATTAAAAGTTTCCCAGCCTTTTTGGTATCAACAGAGTAAGCATATTTCCCGACATTTCGTTTTCATGATATAGATTAGGGAATGGATCTGGTTCAAAAAGTTATTTGGTGCTAAATATGAGTGGATTCGAACATTTAGAATGATCGAAAATCTTTCTTTCTAGAATTTTGTAGTTTTTACTTATATGAATGAATTATTGAAAAATAAAAGAAAATTGTAAGCATAAAATATATAACATCAAAAATATAAAGCACGGAAAAAAGAATTTATTTAAATAAAAAATTTTAATTTCTTTCTATTTAACACAGAGAGGTTAGAATGGTACATGAGATCAACTACCAAAAATTATTAGCTCAACAGTTGAATGAAAAACACAAATTATTAAAAATAAACATTATTTCTTTATGAATAATAGTAATAATAAAAAAAACACTACATATTTGAAGTATAACACAACCAAAAAAAAAAGCATAAGATAATGAATATACTAAGATTTGGAGCATTACTTAAATATTAAGGGTGTGAATTCATTCCAATGGAACAAAGTTGAATTTCAACACTAGATCAAAGCGTTATACATAAGTTTATATGATTGAAGAGAAAATAAATAATGATTTAGTGGATACAATTTAAAATAACATTAACAGAGGCAAATTATGGCCAGATTATCATCTACAAGTAAAATCCCATATCACTTTGATGAAGCACCTAATCTCTCCTCCAATCTTTAATGCCAGCCAATAACTCATCCTTGAAAATATAAACACAACCAGAGGTTGAGCAAATAATACAATCACAAGATACAGCTGCTGTTGTATAAAACATGCTAACTAAAAATTGTGAGAACATTACCACGAGCAAGATGAAGCGATAACTGTCACAACCTGACTTCTACGCCTTGTTTCAGAAGGTGCTCTTTCACAGATTGGATGGGAACCTGCAATATATATAAGAGATGCTACTAATCATAATGAATTGTATAGGAGCAACTTGTATGTTTCAAGATCAGATTATATCCGAATAGCAATGTCAACAAGTTTCCTGTTGTTTTTTTCGAGCTTTACCTCCTTCCGATGAAAAATGCCAGCAGCAAGGGCAGCAGATGCATTTGTTTTGGAGAAGACTTCTGAAAAATGTTCGGGAGCCCCGGCTCCACTACTGGCTATCACTGGAATACTCACAGCATCGGAGATCAGTTTTATTAGATCTATATCAAATCCTTGACCTTGACCTGGAATAAGAACAATCAAAAGTTACAATACATCTTCTTGCAGATACACATAGCTACAGAAACTAAATAGTATTTACATGCCCCAAACAATAATAAAAAAAATATATCAATAAAAATACAAAAAAAAAAAATCAATATAGAAGGCTAGAGAAAAGTAAAACTGATTAGATGAGTACTAAACCAATAAAATATAAAAGAAAGAAACGTACAATACTCCTTTAAGACAAAGCACAAAAATTAGGAATACCATCACAGTCGATGCAATTTAAGAGTATTTCTCCAGCGCCTAGTTCTTCCACAGCTTTAGCAAGCTCATATGCTCCAATGGGTCGACCTTCTCGCCCACCATTCACCTACAAAAAAAAAATCAGCAAAATAGGTTTAAGCATACAAAGTCATTTGATCAGATGCAGCATTCAGCTAAGTGATCTCAGAAGAAAACAATAACATAACTAAAACATGTTACAAAACATAAAAGTCCAATACAATTCCATCTAGAATTACAAGATAGGTTATGAATAAGACATAATATGGGCTAGAGGATATGGGCCTTAACAAAACTATGGGAAGAAATTCTACTTGTTGGGAAGGCCTCAGGTTAGGCACGCCTAAACGGTTTAGGCGGGTTTTATCCATTAACCCAACCCAAACCCATCTAATATACCCTAATTGGGGATTAATAAACCCTATTTGGGATGAGTGAACCCATTTGGGTATGGATAAAACCCGCCTAAACCGTTTAGGCGTGCCTAACGCAAGTTTTTGCCCTACTTGTTAGGTACACAAGGTCTAGCCAATTGGAAGATACAGATTCTGACCAAACATCCCCCAAAGAAGAACAAGCAAAGATGGGAGAAAAAAGTACCAAAAAGAAACACATTCTTTCATTCTTGCATCACATTTAAAACTAGAAAGTCCAAACACTGTCTACTACTACATTGTTAGGATACCATAGAAGGATACGAGAATATAAACAATAAATGCTCAAGGAGACTGAATGATGTATATTAGCAGTGTGACACTTCCATTATCCTACTACATTTTATTAGAGGAAATAATTAACAGCAGAAAAACTGAAGAAAATATGATCCTAGGCCAAAAAGACTGACGAGTACATACCGTGCATTGGTACCAAGCAAATTCCTCGCCGTTAGGACCTGAAATACAGAACCAATTATGCACATATCATAGCCTCGTGATAGACTTTGACTATTATTTTTTTTGCTGTCCCACATACAATATGTAATGGAGACGTAGTCTACTTTGATGCCATAATAAATTGAGCTAATTCTTATTATTAGTATTCCAAAATAAAAAGTTAGTGAGATGAAAGCTCTAGTTTGTATTTATAGGAAGGCCAAACAAGTTTCTTTCCATTGAGTTGAACAAGTGAAAACAATCCTAATTCGTTTTATTAGCATCCAGGATAAAAAGTTAGGGAGAGAGAAGCTCTAGTTTGTAGGCCACCCAAATTTCTGATCTAGTGGGCAGACCAGTGTCCTAACTTGTTCATTTAGGGAGGAATATCCTTATTTTGACTTGTTCTATATCACATGATTTTCAAGTACATCATTGTTCTGTTTCTTTTACTTGTAATATGTTTGTATTTTTTCATTTGTTTGCGTGGGCATCTACATTGTGTGTTGTGCCTATCATTCCGTCATATTTCAATTGGTAGTTAGGTCCCACTTTGACCAAGACCCCAACTAGATTGGTGTTTTAGAGTCCACAAGATTTGGCCAAGGCTCACATGTGTTATTGTTGTGCAGTAATATTTAATGTTATATTTTAGAAGTGATGTATCGTCTTTGGTGAAAATAGGGATCAACATTTATCGTGATGTTGAGTGAAAGGTTCATGGTCAACATTTGATTGTAATGGACATCTTGGTGTGTTGGCCACATTTTAGTAGGTTCAAGTGTAAGAGCTATACTGTTCGAGAAGGACCTCAAAATTCCGAATACAACCCATTAGTTTATTTCATTTTCCTAATAAAATCTCTTGATTTGATTTTTCTAAATAATTGGTTTTGAATTACAAGAAAATCATGCTTATCTTAAATCAAAAGAGATTTCTACCATTGAAAAAAAATTATCTTTTTAAATTTTTTTTCATATTTATCTAAAATATCTCAAAACCTTACTTTCAGCTACTATAAATAGATATTTTCTTCATCATATTTTTCACAATAAAACAAGGATTGAGAATTATTATAAGAGAAACAATAAATCAATTTCAAGTCAAGATCAACGTAGGGTTTGAGTTGTTACATTTTATTATCTCTATTATATGTTTTACTTAATTTCTACATATATCTATAGCAATTTTCAAATTATGTATGGGCTCTTGTAGCCAATATTCACACAATGTATGAGCTCTCATAGCCACCATTCAAACTTTAGACTATGGGCTTTATAGCCACATCATGCATTATTAATTTATGTCCATATACCCACCATTATATACATACTTAAAAAAATACATTATAATACGATAAAGCCCATGGTTTAAACTTTAAACTGTCGCTATAAAAGTTCATAGATAGGCTGCATATTGACTAAACGAGCCCATATAGTCAGAACATTGCTATATTGACATGCATAAATTTAAGTAAAGCATATCATAAGAATAATGAATAATCACAACATACACCCCACCTTAATGTTGACTTGAAAACACTTAATATTGACTTGAGTTTCACTTTCTCACATCCTTCTTGTTTTTATTATGAGAAATATAATTTTTAAAAATATCTATTTATAACAGCTGAAAATAAAATTTTGAGAGATTTTCGATAATGATGAAAAGTTTTAAAAAGATATATATTTCTTGAAAATCTCTTTTAATTTCATATAAACATGATTTTCTCTTAGGAAGTTAGGATTGATAACCAAGTTCTAAAGATTTAGAAATATCAAATCAAGAGATTTTATTAGGAAAAATGTAATAAAATAAAATACTGGGTTATTACAAAAGGAAACCAAATGGACAATGCAATTGGCATGTGAACAACTAGGTTGTATCTATCTTTAATAGTAGAAGTGATTAGCAAGGTGATGTGTTCCATTTTAACCTTACAAGTACTTTTGAAAATCCATATACCTATCTTGAATCAATTAGTAGTAATTTGGATAGTTTAACGTTTATATTTAAAGATAAAGTATTTAGCTGTTTGGCTCTATCTCAGTTGTTATACATGCATTTCTTCATGGTCATCCATTGTTTAAAGGAGAGATTACTGCAGTTAATAATGGTTGAGTTAGAGGGAAATTGGGTCTGAAACTTGATAGGTTAATAGATACCAAGTCAAAAGAAGGGAAAGTATAAAAGTGTTCCTATTTAAAGCCCAGCTAGAGATGCCATCAAACAGCAAGAAGGATGTGGAGGCTATCAGACTATACTTGGAACAAGGTATAGAAAGTTTTGTGATCCTGGTAAGGCCAAGATTGTGGAAGAAGTCAAAAGGCAAGAAGTTTGACATTTTTGAATTGAATTGAATAAGCTGAAGCAAGTGAAGATCAATTATGCTATTGGCAACACTGAACAAAAGAAGAACTAGAGGCATTTTTTGCATAATATTCCAGCAAGGTAAAGGCAATTCAGAAGATAGAAAGGTTAAGACACATGTGAACATAACAAAAATATAGTCAATTTTGAGCTACCTAGTTTCTATTTGAAATTTAAGTATTCCAGATGGGCAAAGTAGAACAAGGGATGGCCTAGTTGTAGTTATGATCAATTATCTTCTATTCTAAGAATGTAGAAGTATCCTAACTTGTTCATTTTTATGAGCATCTTTATTTTGGAGTCACATGTCCTATTGCTCTTCTATGTAATAGCAGTCAATATTATTTCAAATTTCACTAGAAGTTTCAGAATTCTATTACATATCAGTTAGTAGTCAGGCCCCATCAGCCCTAACAATTTGCTCTTTGTATCTCCTAATAAAAATAAGCCGGCAGACTTTCTCATTTTTCTCAGTCAGTCCATTAAATGCCATGTAAAATTCCAGCTATCAGGTCATATAAAGTTGTTGAAGAGCAACATACAAAAAAAATAAAAATGAACTATTGTTTTTTACTAACAAAGAACCCCTTTACCTGGTTTTGAAACTCTTACTGACTTGAACTCTACATCATCAGGATTTCTCAAGTATACCCTACGAGGATCGATGCTTATGACCACAGCCTGTGTTGTAAGGAGAAAGGATGCACAAATATATAGTGAGACTTGAATTATAGAAATAAGATGAATAAAAGGACTATACTAATTACTTGACATCATGAGTGGTTAATGAAAAATCTCACCTGATTTCCATATACTCTAGAAATTTGCTCTATGCTAGTCTTTCCAGTTTTTACCTTAAAAGAGACCAAGCAACATGAGTTTCAGATAGATACCATGTAATCAAAAGATTTACCAGGAAAATAGGGAGTACATTGGTTTTTAGATATTCTTCTGCAGCATAAACTGCATCACTTCCAATAGAGACTTTGTCTGCACCAGATCGGAAATATTCTGAAGCAACTTCCAAACTTGAATAGTACCTGTTGAACATTTAATAATTAACACTAGACAATAAGAGTAGAGCTATCACGACCAACTCTCCACAAACATAAAACAACAACTAAATCAAATTCTTTTAGAGATGACAAGTTACATAGAACATACTGGCCATTTCCATCAGTAAAATCTCGGATACCACCTCCTACGGTCAATGGCACAAAAACATTTTCTGATGCATATCTCAGCACCTATACAACAAACAGAACAATAATCATAGTCCCAAAAAAAGTTAATGACTCGAGAACACATGGTCATTTTTTGAATAATATTAGTGTTAAGATGCCAATGGCAATGAGAAGCAGATGATTCATTCAGCTACACAATAAAATAACATAATCAATAGAACAAACCTGCAGCATTGGTAAATCACCAAGAGGGAAGTCGCGGAAGCCAGTAATATTCAAAAAGCTGACCTGGTAAAGAGAAAAAAATCTTTGTGAATGAAAAATTACTATTTGTGTGGGTTCATCTCTTTTGTATTCATCTAATATTCTAATCCTGTTGTGTATGGAGAGAGATATGAGCATTTAAGCATTAGTAAACTTCAGTCAAATGATATTATTCAAGGACAGGGCATACCTCATCAGCCCCATCCTTGTAGTATTGTCCAGCAAGATCAACTGGCTTCCCAAGGTTTCTCACCTTCAGAGAAAATGATATAAAAAAAAAATAGATACATATCTTAAACAAAAAATACCACCAATCTACTTTTATCATGAAGGCACTAACTTTCCAATCATCAGAATAGTATTGGATCAAACATTTGTTCAACTTAGATATCCTGGAACTAATCCATATCGACAACCAAGGATAAGTGATAACAAAAACTGAAGCATGGGTGCAGTATTTAAAAGCAAGAATGTATGATGCAGGAAGAATTAAAATTATGCAAAAAAAAAAAAAAAAAGAGAGAGAGAGAGAGAGAGAGAACACTTGACCTTGATAGGAGAGATATATTTCCATCACCAAATTAAATATTAGTTCAAACATTTACTCATTTATATATGCTGGAAACTGTCACATTAAATAATAGAGGATAACCGTGAATTCAGAAAAACAAGATTTAGAAGCTAGAATGACTAAAATGATACAAAAGGTATTAAATTTAGTTAAAGATATGTACACAATGGTAACATTTTAAAGTAAAGTGGAGTCCTTTTTCCTGTTTTTTATTGAATCACTAATCACACACCATAAACATGTATCTTATAGTGTCTTGAATATTTCTTTTCTTTAAGTAAATCATCTTGATGCTTTGCACTAAGTAAAAAAGACTAGTTCAATGATGGCCCTCCATAGATTCACCTATATAAGCTGCAGCTAAAGTTGCAAAATAGGGATAGGGATAGGGAACACATATGACCAACTCTCCTGTAATATCTCTCTATCTTATTTACAATGGATAGAGAGAAAGGGAATCCAGGGAATTTAAAATATTATTGCATTTCTTCATCATAAACTATTAGTTGCCTCTCTGAAACACACAAGTTCTGTAAATTGAAAGAATCGTTCAAAAATCGTATTAGGATGGCAGAGAATATCAGGCATAACAGAACTATACTTCAAGAATTCATCTAAATGAACCTCATTCTCGTTTGTGTGCTCTCTGACATCATATTGATCTCCTTTAGTTACAACAAGATCGCCGTTATCATTTGCTCTCACATCAAGACAAGCAATGACCTGACCAATGTGAAACAAAACAATCATTTGTAGTTAAGGAGGGAGAAAGAAAATTAGCAAAATTAATTAGCCAATTAAACAAGTACAAAGAAGTACATTTGTTTCAAGAACTTTATCTGACTGTCTCCAGAGTTCACATACGGCGTAGAAATCAGGATATAGTTCACAGCAATATACAAAGCTTCTCAAATAAAAAGTTTGAACTAAGCTTATCATTTACTGAGAGGATATTAAATAATATGAGGCGCCATGTGATTGTAAGTTAACACTTTGCAACAATATTTTCCCAGGATGTTATCACATCAATTCAAGCTATAGTAGCTTTCAGGATAGTATTGATTAATAATTAAGCATTTGTTTGGTACAATTTGTCCTTGTTCAATATTACACAAACTATGTCCATAATCTTGGTTTAGAATATAGAAAATCAAATACAACCATTATCTTCACAAACTAAGAAAATAGTTACAGGGATATCATTCTCATGCATAGTCCAATTGAGCCTTTTTTCTTCTCAACTGCAAAGTCGAATTGCATTCAATTCATTGCATTGCAATAATCATTTTGCACCTGGTTACATCACTTACCCTCTTGGCGAGTTTAGACGCCTTCCCTTTAACTGGCACCTGTCTTCACAAAAATTTATCAGTATATTATTATAAGGTATTTCGAATTACTTTGTACAAAAAAAGAAGGATATTCTGATGACTGCTACCTTCGTGACTTCAGACTTGGGATGCAAAAACCTTCTAAGGACAGAGAGGCCAACCTCTGAAAAACCACCCCAAGAATGTAAGTTTTAATTAATAGCATAGCGAGATCAACTATGTCCTATAAAGATAAAATGCAGAAACTCTTACCACCACTCTTTTCGGGATGAAACTGAACTGCGTGAACATTTCCCCTTCTTATGGAAGCTATAAAATCATTCCCATAGTTACATGTCGAAGATATCCACTCTTTGTTATCATCTGACTATATAAGGCAAGTAAATGAAACAACCATTTGAAATGTAACGGTCACAAGAGATGTTAAATTAAAATCAGTAACCAAGGCAGATGATATATTACTGGGATTGCACGATAAGAATGAACAAAATAGACATGACCGCTTCCAATATCATCCAAAATCTGGGAGTCTTTCGTAATTTTGATAGCATTCCAGCCAATATGAGGTACTCTGCAGCCATTTGATGAATCAAAACGTCCTACGACTCCAGGAATCAAACCAAGACCTTTGACTGAAGAAAATGCCACTTAAATTAGTTTGAATAAACAGGCATCATCAGTAATCAATAAAGTGAAATCCAAATAAGCTGATACCAGTAAAATTCTAGTGATCATGTGGGACAAATTAACAAGACCACAAAAGATACAAACCCACTTAATACTCGGCCATCAGTTCAGCACTTGCCTTGCTTATTCTTGGCAATAAGACTAAGAGTAAACTTATAATTATTTGGGAACAAAGTTCGGATCAAACTTTATCAGTACTTCAATTTTGTTCCATTTGTATCATCTATGGCTAAAAGAATAACAAAACCAGAAGCGCACAACATTTTTACTGATTTTCTAATCACAAACAAGAAATAAATGTGCCACACCTGTGCCACATGGGAAATACTTGAAAAGGGAAAAAACATTAGCAGGTCATAAAGAATAACAAACAAGTTCACTATGAAAACTGATAGTAAAATACTAGAGAAAGATGTGTAATATTGTCAACATGCATGGAAATTCATGCATCAACTCTTCAGCAGATCATGCATGTTTTCATGCCAGCGACTCAATTCCATGTGAACAAACGGAAGAAAGAAGAATCAGAGTCAGAAAGGGCAAGATCATGCAATGCAATGAAGGCAAGGGACCACACAAGCTCCTGCTGATTGATCTCTCAGAATAAATGGCGCAACTGTTGTTTCTATCTTCACTTTTTTCTACAGTACAGCTGATTGTAAGGATAGAGCAATTAGGTGTTAGTGCTAGTTTTGGTAGGATTCAAGAGTTTGAATCCTAAAGCATTTTGTTTTTTCATCTGAATAGTGTAAAAAGATGGAGACTATTACTTGCCAAAAAATTGAAATACATACAACATATTTGATTCATAAAAATGCTTATTTTCATGTCTATCATTTTCCTTGGAAAATTCCCAATGATAAGAATGTGGGCTTTAAACAACAAAAGGAGCATCAGATAACTACCTGGTCCATTTTCTTCACTTGACTCAAAAAGTAGCTGCAACCCAAGACAAATGCCTAGAAAGGGACGATCTTGTTCAATGTAAGTACACAGTGCTTCAGCCAGTCTACAAATAATTAGTGAATCATTAAACTAATCAGTGACTCTGCTAAATAAAAAATCTTAATTCATTGGATGTATTGGGTTATTTCAGTGGATAATATAATAATGTACATTAAGAGGAAATCCACAAAAGGCACGAGTGCCGAATAATAGTTTAACAGACTAAATAACTTTACCCCTTCCTTTCCAACACGTCCATGGCAGGTGCAAATGCACCAACACCAGGAAAAACAAGGCGTTTGGCATTCAAAATATCCTCTGGTGCTTGTACCTAAAGACCATAATAGATTAGAAAGCAGACTGCGATGATCCGTACAAATTATACATGAATACACAAAATAGAATATATAGTTCCTTCGCTCAAAAAAAAATGAAAGCTATAGTTACTCGATCATCTTTAAACCTTCTGCAGTTGAAAAGAATACATTATCTCTTAGCATTTTGCATTGTTACTTAAATTTCGGCAGATGATTGGTAGGACATTCAAAATGGAAAAGAAAACCAAAGAAGATCAGTATAACATTTAAGATGGAAAATAAAGCTCAAGACGATTAGTAAAAGATTCAAAATGGAAAAGAAAGCCCAAGAAGATTAGTAGAATATTCGAAATGAAAAAAAAAATTCAAGACGATCAGTATAACATTTAAAATGGAAAAGAAAACCCAAGAAGATTAGTAGAACATTCAAAATGGAAAAGAAAACCCAAGAACAAACAAGGGGATAGGATAGGAAGGATGAAAGAAAGTTACATCCTTGATGCCGTAGCCAAGAAACCGAATGGCATTTCGTACACTGCGCACATTGCCCGCTCCATAATCGAGCAACGTCACCACTGCCACGGATTCGACAAAAAACCGGACAACAAAGAAATGGAGATGAGAGACAGAACAGCAAGATAAAAAGATTTCTACGTTTGCGGAGAAAGCAGGCAGAAGAGTAAGAAAACAAAATATGGTCTGTGCATAAGGGAGAAAGAGAGAAGAGAGGGGGGCTGCGAGTACCAGAGTCATCTGCGGAGGCGCGGACCGAGAATGTTCTGGAAGGTCTGGATTTGAGAGGGTTAAATTGAATGGGGTGGAGAGAATGAGAAACGGTTGAGTAGGATGAAGCAGAAGAAGGAGAAGAGCAAACGTGAGGAGCCGGAGAGAATGCCGCCGCCATTTGGAATTGCAGCAGTTGGTGCCACCTTCCTCTCTGTTTTGTAATAAAAAGTCTCCCCAACTGCGCAGACTGCGTGGGCTCATTTTAGGCCCATCAATCAAGTATTGGGCTTTAGAGAATCGAAGAACTGGGCTAACAGAATCCTTAGGCCCCGTCTCGTATTCCAATATTATTCTATTTTCTAATTATTTTTTGCATTTAATTACAGAGGTTTTTATATTAACGGTCAGTAACTTATCCCAATTTTTTTTAAGGAAATTATACTTTAATGTTCGATAAATTATGAAATTTATCCTTCGTTTTGGTTTTTTATATTATGAGATTTTACCCTAATAAATATTTGTTTTTATCAATTAAAAATACTTAAGTTCAAATTAAAGATAGGTAGTGTCATGTTATTAAATTTTTCATATTACTTATTTTTATTAGTTAAAAGTATTATAATTTATTGTTAAGATTAAGAATACGTGGAGTCACACCCAAAATCCATAATATAAAAAAATATTTGGATATAGTTTCTTAAAAAAAATAAAATCTATATCTATATAAAAGCAGAACCCCTAAAAGAATTTTTTTTTCCAGCTCAGTTAAACTTTCTTAAAATAGTTATTACATAAATAAGAAAATTATCACCATAATCACATAAAAATCGCAATTATCTTAAAAGTGAAAAATGTAAAAATTAGGAGTGCTATTATATCTAATGTAACGATATTAAACCATTCATATTCAATAAATTAGGAACAAATCATGTTTATCGATAACAAGAATCATCAATCATGCACATAATATCTTACATAAAAAACTTTCTAAAGATAATTTGGTGAAGCTTATGGAAACGATTGTAATCACTAATCAATAATAATTGAATGAAGCGGTTGCACAACATATGTCAATTATTTACATACCTTCTAAAAGTATTAAGGAATAAGAAAATATTAAATTGACTAATATCAATTCATATAAATCATTAGCATAATTATGGGGTGGATTTATTATTCATTATTGATTATGAATATTAAAAAAGTTATATAAATACCGTATGTTGAGTCTGTTGATTTATAAGTCATTTCAATATTGTTGGGTATGTTGTTTATACAAAGTTTGTAAGATTTGTTGTTGTGTAATTATTATTTATTTGTTTAGGTTTAATATTTTCTCTTCAATTGTCAATCAGCAGGCCAGCACCATGAAAATACAGTAACAAGAGATCGTTTGAGAGAAAAATGTATCGTAACAAAAACTATGTGATTGCATCGTCGATGAGAACCACCAGATTGCGTTTATGTGCTACAAATGATTATTCTTCGGCAAATGGATAGATCTACAAAAGCCTAAAAGTTTTGCTTCATATCACAGAATTTGGCTTTCATTTACCAGCATATATAGAGGGAAAGGTCAAGATGTTCATCAATATTTTCATAATTTCGATAGTCTATTGATATCTCTGTTTTATTATTGATTTAGATATTTGTAGCATTTTAAAGAATAAATATTTTATTTTTTTTACTTTTTAAGGCCTAAATTACGATTGTGGGTGTTTGTAAGCTTCTCTTATTTTTTTAAAATGCCTTTTAGAATGGTGGTTTAAGGTAAAAAAATTAAATTAAATTAAATAATAGAAATAATTTAAAGCCTAAACAAGAAAAATGATGTATTTGTATATAAAAATGTTTAATTATCTTTTTAAAAAATGTTTTTAACGGTATGTCCTCACAATAATTTGTATTCATCAAAATGCGGAAATAAACATTTATGAAATCATGAGCATAAAAAAAAAATCATGGTTATGAATTTATTATTTTTACTTTAATATTTACTAAAAGGTATTATTTACTCAAAAATTAATCTAAATTATGAAAATATTTAATACTAATTAATTATGTAAATAATGGAATAGGGAGTGGAGTATGAAAATGAGAGTAGAGAATCTCATACCAATTAAATTGGCAAATTATGAATATATAATTATACCTATATAATTTATAAATGTTGCCTAATCAGCTTATTGAATTAAAGTTATATGTTCGGATTATTATGTTTTCTTTTCTATAAAATATCAATAAAGTAATTTATTTTTTTGAAATTCTAACAATGTACTACACATATATGATTAAAACTATAATTTCTCATGCAATTAAGAAGATAAAAGGGCTAAATCTAAATAATTGTTATTATCTTAACTATTTTAGTTTTTTAATTTTTACAAAAAAATTTAAGAATATAATCAGAATGATATCGACATCTAAATATAAAGTGAGCAAGGTGACTTTTGAGAATTTATCTATTTAATGTATTTGTTCTTAACAAATTTTATTTAATATACGAGTTATATTTATCCTATCGTTATTTATTAAATAGTATTTTAATAAACAATGTTTAAGAAAATTTGAGTGATTGTTTGAAAATTAAAGTTATTACAAAATTGATTTTACTATGTTCATTTAGAAGAGATTGCCATGTACGTACAAACAACAATCTAAAGTAAATACATAACTTAATATAAATATACTCGAATAATAGAAAGAATTGATTTCCACGAATAAATATCTAATTAAGTATTAATAATCATTATACATGAATTCTATTTTTTTTGGTAAGATCTTAATTATGGTAAGAGTATGTAATTTTAGAAAGAAATACCATAAAAAAATAATATACTCATACATTATTAAATATATACAATCCACAATCATTGTTCTTAGAATTAAACTAATATAATTAAATAGGTGACATTTGTATATTTGTTGGATATAGTGTTGATGATTGTCAAGAATCATAAATCAATCAAGACAAATGCATAGAGCTGACTAATTTTGAGTGCTCAAATAATATAAAGTATCAAGTGTTGTAAAAATAGTTAAACTCGGCCAGCTGAAAATTTGAAGATATAAAGAGCCAATTGAGAATAAAAGAGAACCATAACTTGAAGTTTGAAACTTCAACTGACATGGTTGTGAGGAGAGTATAGTCTATAAATGATTCGCTTCAGTTATGTGGACACTTCAGAAAGATAATGAAAGAAAGATTAGTTAACAACCTGTGAACGAACGAATAACGAATGAATCATTAAGTGATATCAAGAGAGAAACACAAGTCATGTTGAATTTTCCAATGGGAAAGATCATAGGTTATATTGTCAAATATAAATGACAACACGCTTAAGGACAAAAGGTACAGGGTCATACATCTTCTTACATCAACGTTAAACTGCAAAAGCATGAAATCATATCAAGCTATTCCCAACATAAATAATTCAAAATGTAATCTCTATATATCTTACACATAGATAAGATACATATGGAGGATGACAATTGCTCATATCAACAAAATTGCTCTATTTCTCTCTCAAAGCTCTTTCAGCTTACTTTGTTTTTCATAACACAAGGTTACCATAATCTGATAGTTGTTTGTCAGAAAAGGTTGTGAGATCCTTCTAGAAAATTAAGAAGATTAATTCATTTTCAACCAACTTCTACACTTGTAAAGAAAACTCAAATCTCCATGTCCTACAGTTTAGAAGTGTTAGAATCCACAACTGGTAGAAGAACATAAGCTATTTTCCGTATTCAAGTACCATGGATTGTTATAGTTGCAGAAGGAAGAGGCTAGCACGTGCAGTGTGGTAAAGCTTAACGAATTTTTGTGTTTATAATTGAGTAGTAGAGATTCAATTAGAGAAAAATTTTATGTAGTAACTTGTGTACAAACACAGTGGACAACAAAGAATAGTGGATTTATTTCTGTGAATGAAAAAGAGTAGACGTAAGGACTTGAGTTCCTGAACCACTATAACATTTGTGTTATTTATTACTCCCTCTATCCCATGCGAATTGTTACACTTCTTTTCGGCACGGGAATTAAGTACGTGAGTGTAAGTGGAATTAATATTTTATTGTTGAGGTGAAAAAGTTGTCATATTTAGTAAGTGTAACAATTCGGTTGGGACGCCCAATTTCGTAAGTGTAACAATTCGTGCGGGACGGAGGGAGTACTTTCTTTTATGTTATGTAATTCCATAAATCACTTAACATATGTTCTTAAACCAAGAGTGGATGTAAGGACTTGAGTTCCTGAACCACGGTTGGAGTATAACTGCAATCTGTTAATGTTGTTAACATGCTCAACTATTAAGTTTTCATTAAGATTGGTAAATGGGCACGAGCCCGACCAGTTACACTTTCATGTTTCCTCACTTAATTATATTATATACTCTAATGTTGGGATCAACAAATTAGTACACTAAAGTTCACCTACAAATAATATGGGTTGCCTCAAGCATATATCAACGGTTCAATTTTATGGAGGGGGCTATAAAATACCCTATCCAAGGTAGAAGTCAAGGTTACTGATTATTAATAATCATCATCGATCTTGCTTATCAAGATTCATCAAGCTATATTTTTCGGTATAGCTCTCGAAGCTCACAGTGCATTCGTAAGCACGAGAACACCGCCTATGTTTCAGACGAGACCATGGAGGCCACAATAGTTATTGAACAAGTTTTTGAGAATATTCAAGTGTTCATCTATGAAGAAATATTTGCCTCTATTAAATGCTCGTGAAAAGAACGCAAATCTTCAACCAATAATAAGTTGAAGTGTCTAACACAAAGTGTGGTAAAACTCAAAGTTACAGTATCATGTGATTGTAGTAAGATAAAGCCTCATGTAAGTAGAAGAACTAAGTTGTAATCCATATTAATTACCAAAACTAACTAGAGTTAGTGGATTTCCTTCCGCAAATGAAGAAGAGTGTATGTAGGGACTTATGGCTACTAAACCACTATAAATATCATGTCTCTTAAATTTGCTTTTATTTAATTATTTGTTTACACAACACAACTCAATTATCTTTGAAACCCAACAAAAGACATTAGTTGTTGGTGTATAGCTAAATCATAGTTAACTCTTGACGTAAGCTTTTGTCCAATTGACAAACTGATTTGTTCTAGGATAGCTGATAAAAAACTTGGACCCACACACATGCGTTAGTTACTTTCGCACACGAATTTCTTCATATATTTTGAATTTTTGATTAGTGACCAATAATATTTATACGCTAAATTAATAAGGGTGTGGATTGTAGTAATATGTATGATTGTTATAATACATATTATAACAAGGCGATAGGGATGGTAAGCCGAGACAGAAGAGTGCGTGAGGGGCTGAGTAGGGGTGAGTGATTGAGCAAGGGCCAAGACAGATTGAGCGGCGTGCGTGAGGTGAGGGGCTTAGGCCTGAGGGTGAATGATTGAGCGAGAGAGTTTGAAGTAGGGTTTCGTTGGTAACTACTAACTTGGGTTTGTAACTTTGTATTTTGCATTTTGTAAAAAATAAAAATTATAATTTATTTCAATATAGAATATATAATAATATAAATAAATACATAATATTTAATAATTTATATATGTATATGAATTGCAGCTCGGTTAAAACCAAACCTAAATTGAACCAAACCGATAACCTAAAAATTTTCTAAAACCAAACCGAATCGAAGCCGCATGTGTTTTCATACCGCCGGAAACCCGACTGTTTAGGTTCGATTTTGCTCACCAATATCATAAGTAATGTGCTTTCACAAATACACCCAAGTAGTAGACGCATAATTTTTTTTAAAAAATAGTAATGTATTCATCATAATCACTTTCACTACTACTCTAAGTAGGGGACAAATAATTAATTTTTATAAATGACTATTGTTGATTCATTTTTATTTATCTTAAACTTAAAATGACTAATAAAAAAGTTTTTACGAGTTTTTTTGTATTAAAAAGAATTTTCAAAGAAAAGTTATTCTATCCATATATTTTTCTAATGCATGATTTAAGTTGTAATACTAATATAAAAATTAGATTCTGGTGCTTTAAGCTTCAACATTTTATATTTTTTAAAATAAATTGAAAGTTCAAAAAAAAAACAAGGAACAAGTTTACCTCAATCTTATACATGCATGTGCCAACGATAACATTCTAATATTTATTATTTAAAATTAATACTCCCTCCGTCCCACATTAATAGTCCCATTTGTTTTTGGCACAATAACCAAGGTATGTGAGTGTAGAATGAGTTGAGTGAAATTAATATTTTATTGTTGAGTGTGAAAAAGTTACCTTTTTTAGAAATGAGACTATTAAAGTGAGACGTATGAAAATGAGAAATAAGACTATTAAAATGGGACGGAGGGAGTATAATTCTTTTTAAAATATCAATTTTACAATATATTTGACAACATGAAGAAGTAATTACAATTTTTTTAATATGCTATGATATATTTTAATGAAAATTAATATTATATATATGTGACATTAAAAAAATGTAATATATTTATTATTAATAAATTATTAAAAGTAATATATACGGACCCGCGTGAGGAAAACTAGTTACTATTATATCAGTTGAATTTCACCTTTGATTTTACAATTCACAATTTGACTAGGAGAGTACACGTAACTGAGAGGAGCATGGTTGCTTTCCCACCGTTGGGACACGTCTCATATTCGGATTCTTTTCTTCCTATATTCTTCATTTTCATTCGCCACCGAGTTCAATTTTCAGTCCCCCACACTCACGCACACCTACTCCTACACCTACACAAATCGAAATGATCCAGCCTCTGTACGCTCTTGTGTTCGCCGAAGTCGCCGTGATCCTGGTGTTGCTTTTCCGGACGCCGTTGAGGAAGCCGCTGCTGATGCTGCTCGACCGACTGAAGCAGGGCAGGGGCCCCGTCGTCGCCACCACCGCCGGCGGCACTCTCTTCGTCATTATGGTTTCCCTCTTGTACAATATCACCACCATCCAGACCCGAACTGTTGAAGCCGGCGCTGTTAATCCCACCGACCAGGTTCTCTTGGCCAATCAACTTCTCGTAGCATCGCTTTTGGGTAAAAGAAATCTCCCCGAGCTCTTGCATCAACTAATTTCTATACTTCTTGTGTAATTATGATTAGAGGAACAATTAATTAATGTATTAGACTGTTATTGTTGAGCGATGTTTTTGCGTTAGGGTTCTTTTGATTACTAAAAGAAAATTGTGGATTCATGTTATGATTTCTCATTATTGCATTGCCTAGTATTTTTTTTTTTTTTTTGTGACTGAAGATTGAGATTGGGGGAAAATGTGTTATTGATTGTGCAGGTTTTGCTTTATTCTTGGCTTTGATGATCGATAGAATCCATTATTACATTAAAGAGGTGCGCATGTTGAGGAAGCATATGGAAGCTATAAAGAAGTCGGAGCATAAGTTGGATGACGCAAAGATCAAGGAGAAGGGCAAGAGTAAAGCTGAGGATGATGATTCGAGTTAGTTAACCAAAGCAGGATGCTACTCGCATAAAGCTTTACAATTTGCAATTTGCAGAGGTTAATAATCCTGCATTTATTATTGTAATTTGTTATCTTTAGTAGGAAGACAATTATGCAGCGGATTTTATGAATGTTTTGTTTCGGATGAGGACTTGCTCAATCTATGTGCTTGTGTAAAAATCTCTGGCTGCTTCTGGCCTTAATGTGTCTTGTTTGCTTAATTTATTTAATTTTTTTTTAAAATTGGGGGTGTCTGTATTTGAACAATGAAACCAATTGGTCGCGATTTGAAACACTGTGCTCGTAGGTCGGGTATGCCTATATTTCTACTGTGCAGTTATGATCACTCTTTCAATCGTTAGTTGCACAATACGAAAGTAATATTTTCTGAAGAGGATTAGTTAGTATTGAGAAATATTGGCTTTTAAGATCCAATGAACTTAGTAATTTTAGGGTTTAGGATGGATGGGTAGAGTTTCAGGGTCCCTCACTCTCTGGTCCTAAGTATTTCAGGTAAATAAGAAACTTAATTCGACTTCAAGAGCACATCTATCCATCAGAACATGTTCTTGGATATTTTCGCAGGAAAAAGGTACCCTTGTGGTGCAGCAGGTATCAGACATTTGGATTTTTGCTTCAATTGTGTAAATCCCAGGTTGTGCTTCTGGTCCTACTATTTAACTCTTATCCTCTCCCCATTGTTTATACTTTGAGGGTCTTTCTTGACAAGATCCAAGAAAATTAGTTGTCAGGATTTTATGAGTTTATGCTTCATTTGGTATATCACAGAAGTTGGATACTACTTGTTGCCGACAATGTATGTATGATTGGATAGAAGCCAGTTATGAGGAGTTGATGGTTCATTTAACTTGCCTCTAATTCTGTACATGGACCTTTTTGGTTGGTGCAGCCAGTACATGTCCTTGGAACTTTTAGGTTGTTTTGGTATAGAAGATTGAATGCCCCTTTTAATATCGTTTGCAATTTGAACTAATTATGAGTTTTAACATACCAGAAAAAAGGCCTACTGTCAGGCAATTTGTGCCATGTAATTGTGTTTTCTGGGTGCTTGCCATGTTTGTTGCTCACAACCTCTATTTCTCACCTTGATAGTAAAGCTTTATGTGAGTTTGTTGATGCATGGGGCTGTATAGTATGTCTTAGCATAGTCTCTAAAGGCTTGGCCCTTGGCTCAAGCCTCTCCACCCAAACTCTGGTCTGTCGTAGTCTAGTTAGGTGCTAGGCCTCCATCTTAGCATAATGAGTAACCCAAAAAGAGGAAGCAGCATTAGAGAATTGATGTGGTGTGAGAAGATGAGGTGAAGTCGGTGGAATTACAGGGATATATGTGCTTTCAATCTAAGGTACATATGATATGATTCCCTGCAAAACATATTTTAATAGAAAAAGCGTTGAAAATTAAGGCACTCCACTATACTGTTTTCACTAAGTAGTGGGACGAGACAACAGTTGCTTCACATCTACTCTCTATCGTTGCCATCAATAGATTGAGGAAGTTTTGTCCTGAAATGACCCCATAACAAGTATCGTTTCTTGTTTTAGGTGAACATTTTGGCTTAGACTCTACCCACCTTGCCTCCACAGAAGAGGATAGGCCTTGTTTGGGTTGAATATTACAAGGATAAGGCTTCACGTATGTTTTGGTTATCCACTCATCTACTGTCCTTTTCTGCTTGTTTATTTATTTATACACAAAAGCGTATAGAGTTAACAAGAAAAAGCAATGCCCCCCTTGGTTTCTGCTCTAAACTAGTAAACATTTCGACAGATCATGGCAATTATCCAGGTTAAGTGTAAAAGCAGTTTCATAGAATTCCTTGGCTCACCTTATACTACATGATATGGAAATTGGCACATATGAAAAGAATGAGCTTGAATTCTGAATTATTAGGGTGGTTAAAGCATTGACAAATTACAAGGAATGGAGGTGTTGAGATGACTACACAAAAAAACAAAAGTGGGTCGGTGATTGGTCATAACATAAACACTACATCATTTTATTTTCTTGGTTTTATGGATAAGCCTCCACCTTCCAAACCAACCCTCACAGACAGTGATAGAATAATAGCAATTCACATTTGCCTTTTTCCTTGCTTTTTGAGCCAGCCATTGAATAATTCAATTTCACTGTAACACCACTTTCATTGGCCACACCACACATCAAGTTGAAGTAGTCCCCTCTAGTAGCGGTTCCATTTCCCAGTTGACTTAATTTATTTATTTTTTTTTAAGTCGGCTTTATCTCCTCAATAAAATAATGGTTGACTTCTCGAAGCACAAATATAAATTGACGCTTCGCTTCCACTTTGTGTTGTTGTACAATTTGATTCTTCCAAGTCTTTCGTGTTCACATTTGAGCGGTCTGAACATGCTTGTGAAGGGGTTGACTCTGATTTTTTTTTTTTTTGTTTTAACGATTAGTCTTTGCATCAATGTTCACACTAGTTACATGGAGTCAACGCTCACCTCTGCATTTCTAGAATCATTCTTCATTTTCGAAACACATAATATTTGTATTGTACAAGAATACTGATTGTGGCGAATATTCGATGTATTCATTAGCAACCTCAATTTACATGGTTTCTAAAGATTTCTTGTTTTGAAGATACGCTACGCAACATAAACATGTGAACTTTTATTTTTCATAAAATTATTGTCTGTACACAAGTGGATGCTCTGTAGATCCTTCCATAGGCTTAGACTCCAGAATTCGTTACCTTTCAGCGGTTATTCGTTTTTTACTATAAACAATTACCTAAAGAAAGAAAAAAGTGTATTCCGTTTGCTGCCATGTTTATGTTTAGCAAAAAAGAACAGCCAAGAATAAAGCCAATAGAGAGAGAGAGAGGGAAAAAATTGCAGGGAAAAGTTGATCTGAATTAATAAGCTCCTTGATTAGCACCATGGTTTCGAAAGTAACAGTTAACGATACAGAATCATCTACATCACTATCACCAGGAATATATTGAAAATCACTAATATTTGTATTGCTGCTAATTCCAACTCTAAAAGAATAATCAAAGAATGAATCTCCAACCACAATTGACGTTTCCATCTCTACTCTAATCGACTCTTCAATTTCCATACGTTCTTCAATTCCACTGTCCCTCACCATCAACCACTCCTCCTCCTCCGCCGCCGCCGCCGCCCATCCCCGGTAAACATCGTCTCTGATCAATCCTCTGATCCTACCCGCAGGAGAATCCGAAGTCGAAGGAGTCTCTGTCCGGTCAGGTGAAGAGTCCGACACCTCCACAGCATCCCAGAAATGCTGATCCATCACACTAGTCGGGGATCTTTTCGTCGACTTCCTTAATTCGCCGCAATTCACATCGGCGGAGGCGACAAACGGGTGCTGTAGGAGCTCTGCCGCCGTCCACCGCTCCTTCGAGTCCCTCGTGAAGCACCGAGACAGGAAATCCTTGCCCGCCTCGGAGAACCACCTCGGAATCTCCGGCACGTCGTCGGAATACGCGACTCTGTAGAGAGCTGAAGCAGGGTCCTTCATCTCCGGCCACGGATTCGATCCCGTCGCCATTTCAACGATCGTGCACCCCATCGCCCATATATCCGACGGGAAGCTTTGCTCCTCTCCCCGCGCAACCTCCGGCGCCATGTACGCCGGCGTTCCGGCAAAAACCGGTGCAGCTGCAGCAGAGCCGCCGCATTCCGTCCATTTCGCGCACCCAAAGTCAGCGATTTTCAACGTTAACCCATCGTCGCCGATCAGAAGGTTCTGGCCTTTGAGGTCGCAGTGCACGAATCCCCCGAGATGGAGATAATTCAACCCCTTGAGCACTTGATGCGAGTAGAATCTGATCGCGCTTTCATCGAGCGAGCCGCCTTGATTCCTGACCAGATCAGAGAGCGTGCCGCCGGCGACGTACTCCAACAAAATGTTGTAGACGGAGTTACCTTTCTCCCGCGTAATCTCTGAGCCGAAGCACTTGACTATAAACGGGGAGCAGAGCTGAGAAGTCAGACGCTGCTCGTTCTGTAAAGATGCAGAAGCAGATACATCCGCAGACTTGACAGCTATGACCTGTCCGGTGGTGGTGGTGGCAAGCGACACCGCGGCGGAGGAGCCCCGGCCAATCACGGGACCCCTTGTCCACTCCATTGAATCGAAGAGAGAGAAAGAGAGAGAGAGAAAAACGAAAAAAACTGGGTTTGGTTTTCAAGTTAGGAAGTGGTAGAAGTTGGGGTAGTATATATATAAGCGGAAAAGGCGAGTAAAATTAGTTACAGTTATTAGCTGTATATGTATTCTTTTTTTAATTAATTACCTATTATACCCCTGATCTATTTATTCTTTGTGCAAGGAATCTTGTTTGGCTATTCGTCACCCCTTGTATATGCGATTGACGGCCACACACTTTTCCAATTTTAAATCAATTAATTATTTATACATATAAATGTCTGTATGTATAGCCATAGTAGGCTTTTCCTTCCCGACGCGGGGAAGAGCCACGTGGCGAGAGGTGAGAGGAGGAGGAGGAGGAGGAGGGAAGGTGCAGGCGACGGTGAGCGGCCCATTGCTTAGTTATGAATAAAAGGGGGGGGGGGGGGGGGGGGCGGCCCAGCCCTGCCGTCCACATGAAGGCACGTGAGCACGTGCCGCTATCACCGCTACTACGCAACGCAACCAACGTATACGCCCAAGCACTTTGCGGCGGCCGTTGCTGCTACCCCAAGCCATTTCTATTCTTTAATTTCAACTTCAACTAATTAACGAGGCCACTGTTTTATTGTCAATTCCATTTTTCTCTTGTGTTTGTTATTGACAATAAATATATATATGCATATCCATATCCATATCCATATGAATTTGAAGGGGCGGTTTTCTTGGAGAGATTTTCATGTGGTGATCATAGTTAGATGTTTTCCCACATGCTTCTAGTGTGAAAAGAGGGACAAATATATGGGTGTCACATGATTTTGTTTTAGCTCTATAATTTTATTTTATTTTCATCTTAGTTCTAGACGAATTACAAGAGCTGGCTGGTTGGTTTGCCATCTGCAATAAATCAGCTGCAGGAAGATTTCAAGAGCTGTGTTGCACAAAAATTTAATTATTACAAAAGAAGCGGAAGATTTGTAATTTATTTTCCCAATTTCGACTCTGCACCCTCCATTAAATCTGCACCTACAAAATGGAAAACCCGGATGACATCAGCACTCATCACAAAATATCTCAAATCTCCAAACAAATAAATAAATAAAAAGTTAATTTTTGAAGCAATATTTATCTGGTAATAAAAATAGCGCCATCCATGAGCCACCCGAGCATAATATTTCAGGCAAGAATAATATTTTTATAATGCAGAAAGAAAGAAAAAAAAATTTAAAAAAAATGGTCCCGTTTATACTTTCGAGGCAGAAGAATTAGGTAATATTAAATAATGAGTTATTTGGGTCACTTACCGCAATTACTGTATTTAATAATGAAAGTAAAACATTTAAGAAGGCTATGCATCCATTTCAAATGGGTTAAATGTTTGTTGTTCTTGCAATTAAAGCTAAAGTTGGTCTGAACGCAGTTATAAAGCTGCTCGTGTCTTAAAACAATAGGGGGGGCGTACCTCTTCTTTTTTTTTTTTCTTTGCAAATTGAGAGGCTACTTAATGGGCCACGTTGTTTGAAATATGATCGATTTTTATTTTTATCACATGTTTGGTGCTCCCAAAAAAACACAAATTGAAGTTGTGAAAAATCCAACTCATGAGTCGTTGGGAATAGGTTTAGGGGCAGGTGAAGTTGGAAGTCTTATAATTGCGGCCGAACACTCATCTTAATTGAATGAGGGGTTAATGTCGTATTAAATTTGGGGCCGCACCATAGGTGTGTCCAAATATTTAGAATCCACAGAAATAAGGTACTCCCTTCATCCAATATTATTAGTTCCAAATGAAAACAGCACAGAAACCAATATACGTGAGTATAGTGGAATTAATAATTTATTGGTGAGTGTAAAAAAATTTGTTATTTTAAAAAACGGAACAATAAATGAGACGAACAAAAAAGACAAGTGAGATTAATAAAATGGGACAGAAGAGTACTTCTCAAGAAAAATTGTTCATTTAAAATTGTGGGCAAGCTCGTTTATTTTAATGTGATTTGCGCTTATATATAAGTCAATCTTTTTTATTAGTGATTTTGTTAATGATTCACTCAATAATGTAGCATGTAAAGGGTGTTGAGAATTAAGAACATTTAGTTTTTTCTTTTTGAATTTGGTTGGTTTAACCATGGTGGCATAACTGATTTTTGCTACTACATTTTAGATTGAGACGTGAGTGGTAAGATTAAGGTTGGTAATAACTAGAATTTTTAAAATTGTGAACATCACGTGGCTTGCACATTACTTCTACCAGCAATACATGAGACTTCAACTTCTATAACTAAAATACTTCATTGGTATATATATATATTTTAATTAACAATTCAAGTAAATATCAGTTTTCTATGTAATTATCATAATAATATTTGATTAGGATATGAATATGTGTTAGGCTCTATAAAAATCAGTTTAGGTGCTAGACACCCTTTTCTAGATCCGTGGGATATATATATATATATATATAATCAGCTGTATTTTATTTTTTTTTTTAAAAAAAATTGTTTGGTGTCTCGACAGCTAGCTAACTATGTATGCTATGGATCTGAATTTTCATATTAATCTACAAAAACATATACTGCCTAAATGGTAAGTTTATAGTAGTATTCTTTCCGTTTTGATTATATAGTCCAGTTTGATATTGCATGTTTGTCAAAAATTATTTAATATTTAAACAAACTTTCAACATTACATTTATTTAAAATATTAATTAACATCTCATTTTCATAATATTACATTTAATATTCTCATTTTCCAAGATTATTCAAGGATGTAATGGTAAATAATTATATAAAAACAATAACAAATATAGAAATTGGACTATATAATTGAAACACCCTAAAATAGTAACCTGGACTATATAATTGGAATAGATTGAGTATAAAATTTAATTAATGCAAATACTTAGTTTATTGAATAATTTATATAGTAATTGAAAAAGTGATTACTTTGCCATTATGAGAGATTGAAAAGCGAACTATCTCTTCCTAAAACTCAAATCCAAATTCATAATTTCTCAACATAAATTATTTATTCCATCAGTAAATCATCTGGTAAAAGAAGATTAAAATAGAATTGATAAAAAGGGTAAGATTCGTGATGATAAATAGGCCTAGGCATAGGCAACCGCCCAAGAATGTGGAGGAGAAAAGGCAGTTAAAAATGATGGGGCTTGTGCTTAAAGTAATGGTAGGCGGTGATACTCATGAATATATCACCATCCACGCCCCCCTGCATCAATCTTGCATTCCCCTTTTTCTTACTATAAATAAATATATAAATGAAGCAGCCCCTAAAATAAAGGGCATCTCACAGCTGGGAATCAACAATTATTGGATCCCCCCTTCTCATTGGCTGGAACTTCATGCTTCCCTATCCTATTTCACTTCTTTACTTTTTCATCTACCTTCACGCTTTATGCTATACCATATATATTTTTTTATCAAATAAATATTATCTACAATTCCTATTATTTTATTCTCTTAACAAAAAGGCTTTCTGTGAAAAATTCCGTTGGATTCAAATTGTTTAATGTTGCCTTGGTATTGATGGTTTAAGGTTGGAGCTTTTCAGAAATATCTGAGTTTAAATAAATATATTAGTACTCCCTCCGTCCCGAAACAATTGTCCTGTTTTGTTTCGGCACAGTGACCAAGGCAAGTGTAATAAGGGGTTTTAATGGTACAATTAGTAAAGTGATTAAGACTTAATTAAAAAAAAACCAAAAATTCGAAATTCAAAAAATTCAAATTTGGTGGCAAAATTCCAAAACAAATCAGCCACCAAATATTCAAATTTCCCACTAAATCTGTCTTATAAATACACAGCTACAATTCCAAAATTACAACAAACATATACAGCCACAATTCCAAAATTACAACAAACATTTCCAAACTAGATAAACATTAGAAATGGGGTTACAAAAAGATGTCACAGATGCAGCAAGAGATGAAATTGTGCAGATCTTGCTTCTTCACTGCAAGAATGGCAAACCAGAGAGAGGAAAGATTGGTGAAGTTGCTGCCAAATTCAGCTGTTCTTCAAGAACAGTGTCAAGGATATGGAAATCTGCAAGAAATCAAAAAGAAAGAGGGGAATGCATAAAAGTTGCTACAAACAGACATGGGAAAGGAAACAAGCCAGCATCACAGATAAACATAGAGCAGATTGAGCAAGTTCACTATCAAAAACGAGGTACAATTCGAGCCCTAGCTGATAGCATTAGTGTTCCAAAAACAACTGTGGGAAGGTGGGTTAAAGAAAATCTGATCAGGGTTCACACAAATGCCATAAAACCCGAACTGACAGCTCCAAATAAATTCTTAAGGCTAGGGTTCAGTTTACAAGCCATAGAATACCATAAGGATCAGAATGTCCTAAAGTTCAAGCCAATGGAGAATGTAATCTACATTGATGAGAAATGGTTCTACCTCACCAAGAACACCCACAGATATTACATGAGCCATAGGGAAAAGGATCCCCACAGATTTTGCAAAAGTAAGAAGTTCATCCCTAAAATCATGTTCATGTGTGCTGTCTGTAGGGATGTCAATTTAGCCCGGGACCGATGGGTTGGCCCGAATAACCCGAGCTAAACACCGGGTTAGGATTGAAAAATTTTTAACCGATAAGAAACCGGGCTAAATGGTCCGGGTTAAACGGGTTGCGGGTTAAACGGGCTGGACCCGCCGGGCCACTCCATTTTTAAAAAAAATATTAAAATATTTTAATATAATTAAATTATAAAATATCAGAAATATAAATATCAACTATTTCATACTAAACTTATTTTATATTTAGATGGAAATGTTTAAGTAAATTTTATGTCACACAAATGATATACCTATATTTTTACTACTAAAAAATATTATTTTAAATAAATAATTTAAAAGAATATTTAAGAAAAATTTAATTTCTAAAATATTAATTATTATTTTAAATAAATTAAATTCTTAGAGTTATTTAGATTCACAAACTTATAAAATTATTTAGTAAAATTGTAATATCTAGCTAAATAAATACTTATTATAGTTTACTTTATGTTATAGCAAATTATTTAGCATAATTGTGAAATCTCATCAAATTTTTATGATATATAATAAATTATTATGTATATATATATATTTCAATATGATATATCATGTAATATTCTTTTGTAGTTAATATATTTAATTAATTTATTTAATACGATATTATTGAAGTTATATTATTAAATAATATAATTATTTAATTTATCTAATTTCTTAATATACTACATTTTATGTTAGTTTCAATTATAAAAATTAAATATATATATATATATATATAAATAATTTTATTAATAAAATTATAAATATTATGTTTAATGAAAAATAAAATAAAATAATCGTAATTTAGTCAGCCCGACGGGCCAGCCCGAAAACCGAAGGGTTAGGGTTAGCGTTGAGAAATTCAAGCCCGACAAAAGTTGCGGCCCGTTTAACCCGGACCGATTAACCCGCAGCCCGATAGGGCTGGATCGAAACCCGGCGGGTTGACCCGTTTGACATCCCTAGCTGTCTGCCGGCCTATTTTTTCAGAAGAGGGGGCTGTGGTTTTTGATGGAAAAATAGGCATATGGCCTTTTACAGAAGAGGTACAAGCCAAAAGAAACAGCAAAAATAGGCAAGCTGGAACAATGGAACTTAAGCCTATTGAATCAATCACTAAGGATGTCATAAAGAACTGCCTAGTTAATCAGGTAAGAAGCATTAGATTTTTTAGTTGTGATGCATGTCAAAATGAGTTAATCCTCATTCAGCAAATGTAACTTTAATTTTCAGTTTTCATATTGCAGTTTTCTTATTCATTTAACTTAATTATGTTATGCATTGCCAGATTATTCCTGCAATTAAGGCTAGGTGGCCTTCATGTTTATCTAAAACAATTTTCATCCAACAAGACAATGCAAGACCTCACATCACAGACAGTGATCCTGATTTCAGATCAGTGGCAAATGCAGATGGTTTCACTATAACCTTAGTGCAACAGCCAGCCAATTCTCCAGATGTGAATGTTAATGACCTAGGTTTCTTTAGGGCAATCCAAAGTCTACAGCAACAACAAGCATGCAGAAATGCAAATGATCTTGTTAATGCAGTTATTTCAAGCTTCAATAGGTTAGAACCAATGACTTTGAATAAGGTTTTTATCACTTTACAGTCTTGTTTAGAAGAAATCTTGAAGATAAAAGGCTGCAACAACTACAAGATCCCACACATGAAGAAGGATGCCTTGATACTACAACATGAGTTACCTAGAAATCTTGAAGTCCCTATGCAGTTAGTGAAATAATGCATGCAGTACATGATTGAAGAAGGAAAAGGACCAGGTAATGAGCAGCTTATGCAGGATTTAGCTATGGAAATGGCTTAGATGGTGATGCAGCTTTAAAGTAGGATCAACTTTTTTGTAAAGAATATGCAGGATTTAGTTGGATCAGCTTTCAAGTTTTTTGTAAAGAATATGCAGTATATAGGTGGTGCTGCACAATAGGATCAGCTTTTTTGTAAAGAATATGCATACCATAATTGGTTTTTGTAAGCCAAAAGAATTTAATGAAACCACTTCAAGTCGGGCTTACACATTTCAGATTTAAAATGCATCACAAATGTTGTTAAAAATGGTATGGTGAACAATTAGCATCATTTCAGACTTTAACCCTCTCTTCCCACAGTCGAAGTTAAACATTAATGAACCAACATATGAGCAGAACCAACATAAGAGCATAAACCAACATAACCGAACCAACATAGGGTCAATACAGCATATGAGCAGATCCAACTAACGGGCAAAAACCAACAATACCGAACCAAGATATGATCAAAACCAACACAGGGGCAAAAACCAACTAAACCGAACCAGCATATATCCACAGATCCAACAAAGGGGCAAAAACCAACAATACCGAACCAGCATATATCCACAGATCAACAAAATTGAACCAACAAATGTGCAGATCCATCATAACTGAACAAAATGGCAAGATAACACCTGATATCTGGAAATTGACATTTCCAGAAGCCACGAAGAACTTCCCTCCGCATTCTCCAAAATTTACGCAGAACCTCCTCTTCTTCATTCGCCATCTCCGCATCCTCTTTTGGCCCGCTCAGTGGACCATGAAAATCGACCCGGTCATCAGCCCCTACAGCGTCCTCAGTCCCGGCGGCATCGACATCGGGGGAAACAGGAACCAGCAACGGATCTGCGATAGACGGCGAGAGGAGCGGGTAGAAGCCGTCACCAGCAACGGTATCAGAGGACGGCGAGAGGAGCGGCAGATCTGCGGTAGAAGCCGGAAAGAGAGATGCTTCCCCGAGTGAAACGTCGTCACCAGCAACGGTATCAGAGGACGGCGAGAGGAGCGGGTACGAGGTTTCAGAAAAGGGAGAAAAAGGGTTCGTCATTGCGGGGAGAGGTGCGGGGCAAATGAATCGGAGGCGGAGGAGATGGAGGTGAGGGGGAGAGCGGCGCACGGCGATGAAGCCGAAGTAGGGTTTCGTCGCAAGAGAGAGAGAGAAAATGAGAGAGGAGACGGATGCGGCGCAAACACCAAAATGAGAAGGTGTGTGCGAAATTAGGGTTGTGGGGGGGGGGGGGCGGAGGGTTGATTGCAGAGGAGGTGGGGAGAGCGGCGCACGGCGATGAAGCCGAAGTAGGGTTTCGTCACGAGAGAGAGAGAGAGAAAATGAGAGAGGAGACGGATGCGGCGCACACACCAAAATGAGAAGGTGTGTGCGAAATTAGGGTTGGGGGGGGGGAGGGTAGATTAAAAAAATCGATTAACTGGTTTAATTAAAGATTGGTTAATTAGGATTAAGAATCCCTAATTTTTTCTATTTCGGGAATACAAGACAATTGTTTGGGACAGACCAAAAAGGAAAACAGGACAATTGTTTCGGGACGGAGGGAGTATTAAAAATAGCATACACATATACAATAATCTTGTATTTCGAACATATATATTTACACTATCGGAATAGTTTTAAGTGTAAAGAGTAGTTGATTGATGATGAATAAAATTAAATGGAGATTGGAGTTGAAAGAATTTGAGGTGGCTGGCTACATGGATTGGTTTTCCTTTTCTTGAATTGAATTCTCATTTAATTTGTGTATTTGTGTGTGTGTGTGTGACAGTTGAAGAAAAAAGACAATTGGTTTTAACGTTTTTCCTATGATATCCCTTGGCTTGGGTGCAAAATTAATTGGGTTTATTATCTTTGCCAAATTAAACTAACTAATTTCTGGTCAGATTTCGGATCAATTTGCATAACCACCCTACAAACATACCTAATTTTTGGTCACTTCTCTCACCACCACCCATCTATTATCAAGTAACCACCAAGAAACAACTAATTTTTATCGACTCAATAAGAAAATCCCAATTATATTTATTTACCTAATACTCCATAAGTTAGATAGAGTGCAATAACTTCCGTTAAAAGTTTCTATCTGCGACATGCCCTACTCTTTTTAAGTAAGTAGGTGTGAAAAGAGAATCCATCCCAAAACTTTGTGACTATGTGAATAACTGAAATTGCAGATTTGTTTTGGGCTTGGGCCTAGTATAATTGAGGCCCATTTACTTGACACTAAAAGGCCCAACGCTAGTTCATTTTCGTCGTGTGTTGAGCGAGAATAAAGGGCGAATGCCGCAAACTCCAAAAGAAAAGACGAAAGAAGGTGGGAGGTTCGAAATTTGGATGATCAAATTATTTTGGATTTTTTTTTTTGTTATATCAAATTTGCTTGAAACTTGAGTGATTAATTTGTGACGGCGAGATGTTCATTTTATGAGTTCATGTTGTGATCGATAAACTAAGTAAATTAAAGGAATTGACAAGAAATTTAAGTGATTGGGTAATAGCCTATTAATTGCATGTCCACGTATATCAATGGGTAGTAGCAGCCAATGGGTAGATGCCGCTACGCTACGCTCCTTCTCCGCAGGCATCAGCCTTCCTTTATGGACAAATATGTGCCATATTAATGATTTATGTGTAAAGCTTCTCCAAAATTATCATGAAATGCTCAAAGGCAATAAAATTTAATTTCTATATATGTAAATAAATAAACTATACAAGTGAGGTTTAGTAGTAAAACCCATGCATCGCGGAAGCTAGGTTTAGGGTTCTCATCCGGCGGGGGTGTTCAGCAGTTATTAGGGTTGAGATTAAGGGATTTTATTTTTTAGTGCATTATATCAGAATTAATTTAATCATTACATTCTTCGATTTCACAGCAAGATTGTCAACACATTTCATTTTGTTAGTACTACACCTTTCCTTGCATAATTAAGAATGTTTGAACATTAATTATATACTGGCTTAGATCATTTTCCAAAATTAATATGTGACATAATTTAATTCAATCCTCATTTGTCTGTTGCTTGTTTCGTTTCCAATACTCTAGTTTTTTTTTTGGAGCTTATGCAGGTTTGATTCTTCCGATTGCCAGTCTCCAATGGTATATTGACTTTAATCGTTTGTTCCAGTTGAAATCTGTGAAGACAGTTGATCAGCTGGATCTTTCCATTTGAAAAAAAAGTCATATTTGGAGTGCAAAGTATTAATTTGTTTATTAAGCCATATCTCACTCTACCATTTATTTTCAAATATTTTATTGTTTGATCTCTATTTAGACAAAAATGAAAATGAAAGAAATATATATATAACTACTAATTCCCATCATCCCTCGGACAACTATCACGGTCTTCAGCCTGAGACTGAGACTGAGCAGCGCCTATAATGGAGCTTAGAGCTGCCGCCACCACGGCGCTGAAATTAGGGTCTGCGGCTATAGCCGCTGTCGCCGCATTCACAAATTCCTGCGAACTGTTGTTGGAAGCCGGAACCCTGGAATGATCAACGGTGGGGAAGAATAGCTGCTGTTGGTGATGGGCGTGCGGGTTTTGGTGGGCGGCGTTGTTGTTGTTGGTGAGATCGATTGTAATAGTTGGGAATGGCGCTGAGGCGGATAATGTAGCCAGGTTGTGTGAATAAGGCAGCTGAATATGATCGGATTGTAGTAGCCCATCTGCGCTTGCCATGGATCCGGAGAGTAGCATCGTTGCGGCGGCGGAGGTCGTCGACGCCATTTCCATGGCTGCCGGCGGGAGAGGGTGGATGTGCTGCCCTTCGTAGGTCGTGACCAGCACTGATCGATCTTGGGCGCATCTTTGCACCTGTTTGCATAAACAATTCCTCATCATGTTGATTGCAGATTATACAGCAAGAGCAAGTTCATGAGTTTTTTTTTTTTTTTTTTAGAAAGAGAGAGATATAGTTAAAGACAGACTTGTTTTCGGACAGGACAGCCAGCTGCCATGGTGCAGCGGTAATAAGCTCGAGGGCAGGGGTTTCCCTTGGCCATTTTTTGCCCGTATTTTCTCCACTGGCATCCATCTGAGATCTATATATACATACCCCACGTTGATTATATTAGTTGTGGATGAGAAAAAACTACTTTAATTTTGATTATTATCATATTATGTGCAAAATTTCACTCACCATGGGTGCTTCGGACCGGGCACGAACCGAGACGCGGGCCTTCTTCATGGTGGAATGGGACTCCGCCAATTTGTTCGGAATCCATTCACGAAAGCTCTTTTCCGGGCTGTCGCCTCTCTCTTTCTGCAGTTCATTACCTTCTGAGCTTGAACAATCTTGATGGCCATGATCACTAGAATGTTTTGCTGTCAAGAATGATTGTTTTTCCTCTTCTGCATCTGCTGCGCCATGGATCATCTGAAACAGAAGATCATTCGTTTAATTAATTAATTCGAAATAAATTTATTGCATATAAATGGAGTAGGTAGCTAGCACGATGACATGCAAACCTTGGGATGGTCGGATTTGGTCATGTGCTGCTGCTGTAGAAGTGATATTATATGCATCTTCAATGAGTGATATTTCTGGTTTATCTGATCCAAGATTGCTCTTAGACTCTCGTTTTCTCTGTTCATCCGATCAACCTCCGCCTTCAGTTCATCAAACTGCACAATCACCACCATTGCTACAACTTAATTACAATTCAAATTACTTTTATTAATCTTAAGCAAACAAAAAAAAAAAAAAAAAAACTATTTCACATTCTCTCACTTCACTGCTTGAACTCCTCTTACGAACTGAAGGCAATAATCCATTGCCATCCACGGTGGGCTTCTCACTGGCACTTGTTTTGGTCGTCAAAAGATTCAAATCAGTCTAGACGGAAAAATATTACTATTAAACAACATCAGAAAATTAATATTATATATACGTGTTCTTGTGTGTGCGTGTGCATACCCTTAATCCAAGATTGAGTCTTTGATTTCCATCATCGGTTATTTTCTTGATTCCGGCAATCGATGAATCATAATCACCATGATCAGAAACAGTCTTCTTCTCGGCGAAGAAATCCATGGTCTCTTTCTGACCGACTGACAAATTATCTTGATCATCAAACGAGTTGAGGATCATGGTACGGTGATCGAAGGAGTGTTCCAAGATATCCATAACCGATAATATAATGCAATTCCTCTGTGCGATCAGATCCCACTACCGATCACAGATTTCTTTCAAATATATAAAGAATCCAATTCACCTTGAGGTATAATATATCCGAGGGAGACAAAGAAAAGAAAAGAAAAGAAAATGATGAGAGAGCTAGTGGGGGATTTGAAGTATTCTTGCTAAGGAAAGAAATCAAAAGTAAGAGTTAAGACCAAATGGGAAAAGGATTTCAAAGGTGTGAGGCTTAGGAATATTGTAAGAGTAGGTGTTGGAGAGAGAGAGAGAGAGAGTTTGTGTGAGGTAAGATGGTGCGTCAAAGTGTAGAGATGGGTGTGTGAGGAAGTGAGTTTGACTGGTTCTTCTCATGAAGCGATTGGGCCGGCGAGAGGAGGAAACGGGAAGGGCGGAGCTGTTGAAGAGTCAACCAAATTGACGGCCACCGCTCCTCCACGTGGGCCCCAAACCACCACCTTGACCGCCTTCATTACAACCTCCCACGACTTCGCATCATGCGTTTTCCACATTGGTATTATTATCTTCTCTTTTTATCCCCACCTCTTCATTGTCTCCCACTTGTTCTATTTCCATATAATCACAAATATTTATTTTAACTATAAGTGAAATTTGCAATGGTTGTGACATTAGATCTTATATTGCATGCGTCATTTACTATTATAAATTCATTCCCACGAGACACCAACATTAATCTGTTTTATATTAGAGATATTGTAGTATGAGGGATATATATTAGTCTTAATTATTTGAAATAGCCATTTTGATAAAACACATATCAATTTTAGCCACTTTTATGTTTCCATTGCAATTTTAGCCAAAAGTACATATTTTAACATTGGAATTAGTTTACAAATCATTTGATTGCAAAAATTTTGACACTTATGTCTAATCAATTAGTTAAAATCAGTTTTTAACTAATTTTATAGATATATGAGCATAAATGGATTTTTTTTCACTCGGAAATAATTTATTAGGGTAGCACTCAGTATTTTAAAAATTAGGTGGAAAAAATGTGAAGTCTCTCTCGGTTTTTTTTTAAAAATTAATGTTGTGATAGAGTGGGCCCACTGAGTACGAACCGAGTGCCACCGAGGGAGACCGGTGGTGACTCGGTCGCACTCAATTTATGCTTTAATGAGGGGGTAGAGAACGAGTGGGAAGGGGAAAAAATACGCACAAAATGAGGGGGGACCAATTTTAGGGTATTGACCTTATTTTTTAATTTTTTTTTGACCGAGTCGCTATCGGTAGCTATCGGTGGCACTCGGAGTCACTATCGTGTCG
>JAPKLW010001168.1:119016-142220 GCA_026898455.1 Plectranthus barbatus | reverse complement strand
AGCTATCGGTGGCACTCGGAGTCACTATCGTGTCGGCCACTAACTCGGTTTGACTCACTATCAGTGAGTCCCACTCGAGGTCGCTATCGGGGTCGCTATCGGGGTCTCTATCGGTCTCCCTCGCCAATTTTTTTTTTTTTTAAATCAAAAAAAAATATTTTCTATTTATTTAATGGGATCGCACTCGGTCCCTCAACATATTTACTTATATATGTATTTCTCTTTTTTTTTAATTCTTTTGTCACATCTCAAATTCAAAAAAACCTGAAAAGTTATGACACAAATCTGCAATTTGTACTTTTGGCTATATTCGATACATATACATAAAATTGGCTATAATCGATATGTGTTATAGCCAAATTGGCTATTTCATGATTTTGCTCTATATATTAACCTATTATTAGACAGTGTGACATATATATGAAATTTGTAGTCGTTGTGTAGTGAAATGTCAGTATTAGTAAGATAATTTTAAAAAATGAATGGAGTTGATTGACACTAGCATCGTGGCCAGGCAAAAACCGATGACAACGAAATTCAAATAATATCCTCCAGGAATAAAATATAAATACTGATTTATATCCAATGCTAAAAATGAAGTTTATACTAAATTGGAATTTAGATTAATAAAATCAGTAAATGAAATAAGAAATATGAATTATTAATAAAATTAAATTTATGTTTGATGCGCATATATAACAAAAATATACTCCATAATATTATGAATGAAATTTTAGAGGTGATATTCTCTCTCTCTCCATATATATATATGCATTTATAAAACATTTAATGTTGTCGGCATATGAAATAACGATGAGAAAAAAAATTATTATTTCCACATATTCTTTTGTTTACTCCGATTAAAAGTAGCCCCCGACTCTTGAATTTAAAACCATTTTTCATGATCTTCTTTGTGTCAATTTAATTTAATTTGAGTTGAATGCGTTCCTCTAGAAAAATCCACATCTTTAATGTGATAGTTAATTTGTGAGTAACTCAGATCTTACCTCATGTGAATGATATATTACTTTAATTTAAACGAAATTTAATTTAAGGGCGGTCCAAAAAGGAAAAGTAGAGGAAACTATGATACATCTGCACTTCAATGTAATAACTAAACAGACTGAAAATTACTTCAATGGGCTAGTAACAAAATATATATTTTACTTGTTTCGAAAATATTGTAATCATATAAATTATTTTAAATAAAATATATATCTCACGATCAATCCTTCCATTCCCTTTTATATTAGAAGAATGAACGACAAATGTAATATTAAATTTATTTCGTGCTTCAAATTTGAAAAGAGATAATTTCCCAGTTTTTAAATACGAAAAGAAATATGAAGTCTTAATTAGTAGATGAAGTCAAAAAGATTTAATTATGAGTTTTTAATTATTTGATGCCAACATCTCCAGTCTTCCACTTGCGACTCTTTCCAAAGTCACGGAAAAGATATATTTTCGTGCATCATGTGCGAATTAAACACACATAGATAGAGACGCATTCATAAATATAAATCCAATAAAATTTATCAGAAATTTAATAGAAACATCCAATTACAGATGGATAGAATAGTAATACTAATAGGAAATAAATACCAGATACCGAAAGAAGCAATCGTACGAGAAAATCACACGAAACAATTAAAACTCAAAATAAAATAAATAGGATCTCCAACTCTATATTATTTTCTGCTACAAGAAAATAAATAATTTAATGACGGAATTCGCAACAAACTTCATTAGAAAAAAGATTTCAGACAAACTAACGATTTAGTAATGAAGTTTTTTTAGACAAACTTCATTTTTTTTTTTAACGTGTTAAATCAATCAGTTTGCCAATTAAAATTATCGAGTCGTACGGGAGCTAAATATCACACAAGTTTGGGTTGTTAGATTAATTCTAATATATTAATTAATCTCCTAATTATTTATATTTGACCACAGTCAAATATTTTAAATAATTAAGTGGTTATACATATCCCTATTTTTTAGGGACCACTAATTTGAAAAAGATACGTGACTTCTTTGATGGGAGAAGTTATTAAATTATTCTTATAAATAATTCAGTTTTTCAGCATACGGTCCACTGCGGTTTCCTTTCATTCAGTCTGATACACCATTGATACAGAGAAGGGAAAACTACAGAAGACCTGCTGATATTTAAGTTCTTCAACATCGTTCGTAGAAATCAAAGCAATGGCTGGAGGTATGACTCGATCTTATTTCCGCTGCAATACGATTTAATATTTAAATCGTTGAGGTATGTTTTTACATTTGGTATCAGAGCATGGCTGCCCTCTGCCTTGCTTTGTTTCTACGTTATTGGAGAATTGTGTTTATATGTTTCATCTCCGATTTAATTCTCAGTTGACGGCATAATTATAAATTTAATTCTTACTGTCGTCGTTAATCGCCATTGGCGTGAATCTGTTTTTCGAAATCCTTATATATGTTGTGTATAATTGCTGCGAGGAATTTTATATTAATTAGGTGATGTGCGGTTTTGATTTCATTAATGTTGTATTGCGTGACTTTGCATCAATTGAAGAAATAATTTGAATTTCTTTAAAGAAAAGCAAATCTTTTAAGATTTATATAAATCTTATTGCCCTCTCGCATGCGAATTTGTTTTTCGTGACTGCATATCAAGACCTTTTATTTTGATTATTCCTTGCACCATAATTCGAAGCATTGCAATTGAGATTCATTTATTTTTATTGGCAATGGTCACACTGTGCGGGAATACAATTTATGTAATGTTTTCTTGTGGTAATTTTAAGGATTTCAGGTTGTATTGTTTTGGTTTCTTGAATTGAATTAATGGCGTAAGCTATTAATATTAAATTTGGTTTCAAACACTTACAATTTTGATCCTGGGACTACAATCTATAAACCCTAAATTTTATGGATCTATTTGCTTTTAGTTTGAATTAATTATTTAATGTTATGTGATAAATATGATTTTGATTGAGAAGGGAATAGCCACAGCATCCTTAATCAATTGAAATTATATATTCGGTTTTATCACATTAAGTAATAACATTAAATTGTGATTAATCATGTTGAATGTGATAAATTTTATCCCACAGGAATTTTTATTACATTTTCATTGATTAATTAGGACATAATATTAAATCGTTTTTCTAATTTACCCACAGGGATTAGAAAGGAAATTTGATTTAATAGTTTTGTCATAAAGTTGTTAAATCCTATTGAATTAAAGCTTTAGCCCACAGGCAAGTTTTATGTCTCTGGATTTATGATTGACATGCTTTACATTTGGTGTAACATGTTATGTGGAATTATATGCTTCAAATTTATTGATATGAGTATGTTTTTTGCAGTACTTGTTAATTTCTCTGATATGAAATTTGATGTTCCTGAGCTCAATGGGGACAATTATAAGATTTGGAAGGAGAGAATTCTTCTTCATTTAGGTTGGCTGGACATTGATTATGCTATCAGGAAAGATGAACCACCTGCTATTACTGAAAACAGCATCCCTGATGAAGTTGATCTTTATGAAAAATGGGAGCGATCTAATCGGCTCTGCGTAATGTTCATAAAGACACGGATATCAGTTGGGATTAGGGGTTCCATCGAACAGTATGATAATGTCCAGAAGTTGTTACAGGCAATTGATGAGCAATTTGTGTCATCTGATAAGGCCTTGGCTAGCACCCTGATCATGCAGTTTTCTTCCTTGAAGCACAATGGAATTAGGGGTGTGCGTGAGCATATCATGCGCATGCGGGATATAGCTGCTCAGCTTAAAGTGTTGGAAGTTGAGATGTCGGATTCTTTCTTGGTTCACTTCATACTGAATACTCTGCCTCCTCAGTATGCTCCTTTTAAGATCTCCTACAACACACATAAGGATAAATGGTCAATTAATGAATTGATGACCATGTGTGTTCAGGAGGAGGGGCGTTTGGCTATGGAGAAGGGTGAGAAAGTGAATTTGGCTACTACATCAGGAAAGAAAATACAATTTCAAGCCAAAGACAAGGGAAAGGATAAAATTCCTCCCCATAAGGACATTCAGAAAGACATTAAGTGTTTCTTTTGCCATAAGAAAGGGCATCAAAGGAAAAACTGTCTTAAGTTCATGAAGTGGCTTGAAAAGAAAGGTGCTCAATTTTCCTTTGTCTGTTATGAATCCAATATGATTGATGTTAATCATAACACTTGGTGGATTGATTCTGGTTCTTCAATTCATGTTACCAACTCCTTGCAGGGATTGCAAAACCTGCGGAAACCAGTGGGAAGTGAGCAAAGCATCTATTCAGGAAACAAGATGCCCTCACATGTGGAAGCAGTGGGGACTTGCAAGCTGGTTTTAAGCAGTGGTTTCATTTTGGTTTTGGAAAAGACTTTTTATATTCTTAATTTTGCTAGGAATTTAATTTCAGTTTCTAGACTGGTATCTTTTGGATATTCCTTTAACTTTTCAGACTCTGGTTTAAGTTTATCACATGGATCTGATGTTATTGGTTATGGTACCTTGTCTGATGGTCTTTTTTGTTTGGATTTACAAAATGATAAAATTACACTGCTATGCATGTTCAAACAAGTGTTGGTACTAAAAGATGTGTTATGAATGAAAATTCCTCAAAATTGTGGCATCGAAGATTAGGCCATATCTCTATTGAAAGAATTAAGAGATTGATAAATGATGGAGTACTTGCTACTCTAGATTTCTCCGATTTTGAGACTTGTGTAGACTGCATTAAGGGAAAGCAGACTAACATGTCAAAGAAAGGTGCCAAGAGGAGTTCTGAAATATTGGAAATAATTCATACAGACATATGTAGTTTTAATATGGATACACAAAGTGATAAATACTTTATCACCTTTATTGATGATTACTCACGCTATATGTATCTGTACATACTCAACAACAAGTATGAAGCACTTGATGCTTTTAAAGTGTTTAAAGTTGAGGTAGAGAAACAATGCGGAAAGCAAATTAAGATTGTGAGATCAGATAGAGGTGGAGAGTACTACGGTAGATTCACTGAAAGTGGACAAGCACCAGGTCCGTTTGCTAAGTTTCTTCGAGAAAATGGGATTGTTGCCCAATATACTATGCCTGGTTCTCCAGACCAGAATGGCATAGCTGAACGAAGAAATAGGACATTATTAGATATGGTGAGATGTATGCTAGTTAGCTCCAAACTTCCTAAGTTTTTGTGTACTGAGGCTCTTAAAACGGCTGTGTATATACTGAACAGGGTTCCGACAAAAGCAGTTTCAAAGACTCCATTTGAACTGTATAAGGGTTGGAAACCAAGTTTACGTCATATATGCGTTTGGGGATGTCCGTCTGAAGTAAGAGTTTATAATCCTCAGGAAAAGAAGTTGGACCCAAGGACCATAAGTGGGTATTTCGTTGGATATGCCGAAAGGTCTAAGGGATACAGATTTTATTGTCCATCTCATAGCACTAGATTTGTGGAATCAAGAAATGCTAAATTTCTTGAAAATGACTCGATCCGTGAGAGCGATCAATGTTCAGATATTGGTCTGAATAGAGATCATTCAGACTCTTCCTATCACGTTTTAGGTAATCGAGTGGTTGTTGTTGCCAATAACGCACCTAGAAATGAAATTCAGGTAGAGCAACAACCTATGGATATTCCACAAGATGCTGAACTTAATCCAGTAGATCATGAAGAAGCACATGATTTTATTGTTCAGGAGGAGAATGTTGATCAAAATCTTGAACCTATTGATCAGCCAAATGAACAACAAAATCATGATAATGGTGATCAAGTGTTAAGGAGATCTACTAGGGCTAAAAGGGCAACAATTCCTAGTGACTATGTTGTATATCTTCAAGAATGTGACTACAATGTTGGAGCTGAGAATGATCCTGAGACGTTTTCACAGGCCATGAGTTCTAAGGAATCTGACTTATGGTATAATGCTATGCAAGAGGAGATGGATTCCATGGCATCAAATAAAGTATGGGATCACGTCGAGTTGCCTGATGGTGTCAAAACCATTGGTTGTAAATGGGTCTTTAAGACAAAGAAAGACTCAAAGGGCAACATCGAGAGATATAAAGCAAGACTTGTTGCCAAGGGGTTCACTCAACGAGAAGGAATCGATTATACAGAGACTTTTTCTCCTGTATCTAAGAAAGATTCACTTCGCATAATCATGGCATTGGTAGCACATTTTGATTTTCATTTACATCAAATGGATGTGAAAACGGCTTTCCTGAATGGTGACCTAGAGGAGGTTGTTTATATGAAACAACCAGAAGGATTTCTCTCTAGTGAAGGTGATCAGTTAGTTTGTAAGCTTAATAAATCTATCTATGGACTGAAACAGGCCTCCCGACAGTGGTATAATAAATTTCATGAGGTGATCTCTTCTTTTGGTTTCGAAGAGAATGTCATGGATGAATGTATATACCAGAAGGTTAGTGGGAGTCATATTTGTTTTTTGGTTCTGTATGTGGATGACATACTGCTTGCTACTAATGATATGGGGTTGCTATATGAGGTGAAACAATTTCTTTCGAAGAATTTTGATATGAAGGATATGGGTGAGACATCTTATGTCATTGGCATTAAGATCCATAGGGATAGATCTCGAGGCATTTTGGGTTTGTCTCAAGAGACCTATATCAACAAAATTCTTGAAAGATTTCGTATGCAGAATTGTTCACCAAGTGTAGCACCAATTGTGAAGGGTGATACATTCAGTTTGGATCAGTGTCCTAAAAATGATTTTGAGCGGGAACAAATGAAAAACATTCCTTATGCTTCGGTTGTCGGGAGCATCATGTATGCTCAAGTCTGTACTAGACCCGATATTGCATTTATTGTTGGAATGTTGGGAAGATATCAGAGTAATCCAGGTCTTGACCACTGGAGAGCTGCAAAGAAGGTATTACGGTACCTTCAAGGAACTAAAGATTACATGCTCATGTATAAGAGATCCGATAATTTGGAAGTAGTCGGCTACTCCGATTCAGACTTCGCTGGCTGCATTGATTCACGAAAATCAACCTCTGGTTATATTTTCATGCTTGCCGGTGGTGCTCTCTCTTGGAGAAGTGTGAAGCAGACTTTGACTGCTACTTCCACTATGGAGGCGGAATTTGTCTCGTGTTTTGAAGCTACTAGTCATGGTGTATGGTTGAAGAGTTTCATATCAAGGCTTAGAATTGTGGATTCAATTTCTAAGCCATTGAGATTATACTGTGACAATTCAGCTGTGGTGTTTCTGGCTAAGAATAATAAAAGTGGGAGTCGAAGTAAGCACATCGACATCAAGTACTTAGCCATAAGAGAACGTGTTAGAGAAAAGAAAGTGGTCATTGAACACGTTAGCACTGAATTGATGATTGTCGATCCTTTAACTAAAGGCATGCCACCAAAGAAGTTTAAGGATCATGTAGTACATATGGGACTGGGTCCTATAATGTAATTTCAGTTTGAAGTACTTTTGTTACATTGTTTATGAAACTCTTATTCAGTTGATATTTTCTCATTTTGGTTTTGCGCAATTATGGTATTTGAGAAATATCTTGTTGGATTGGACCTTGAATAAATATGGGTTTATTCATTTAAGTTATTAAGTGGTTTTGAGAAATGAAGCATATTGTAATACATGGAAGATAATACTCATTTTTTGAGGACCTGTCGACATGATTCATGTGTTTTGTTTCTCATTGTTTGGTATTATAGTGATATGTTAACCAAGTGGGAGAATGTTAGATTAATTCTAATATATTAATTAATCTCCTAATTATTTATATTTGACCACAGTCAAATATTTTAAATAATTAAGTGGTTATACATATCCCTATTTTTTAGGGACCACTAATTTGAAAAAGATACGTGACTTCTTTGATTGGAGAAGTTATTAAATTATTCTTATAAATAATTCAGTTTTTCAGCATACGGTCCACTGCGGTTTCCTTTCATTCAGTCCGATACACCATTGATACAGAGAAGGGAAAACTACAGAAGACCTGCTGATATTTAAGTTCTTCAACATCGTTCGTAGAAATCAAAGCAATGGCTGGAGGTATGACTCGATCTTATTTCCGCTGCAATACGATTTAATATTTAAATCGTTGAGGTATGTTTTTACATGGGTCTCATAGTCAGCGGCAACTACAAGTGTTGAAGTGCTTGGAAACTAGCAAGTTGCCAGTAGCGAAGATGAGCAACTAGTTACATAATTTCAGAGAAGAAGAAAACTGGTGAGACCGAACAGGAGACAAAGACAATGTGTCAGCTGTAAGTTTTAATGAGCCAACTTGAAGACGATTGTTTATACTTGTCTATATCACTCAGAGACAAAGAACAAGTTGCTTAGAAATCTATCTGTTTGGATTTCTAAGACTGAGAAAGAGTCATTCTGACACAAGGTAGAAAAGTCTACTAACCGCATTGCTTTGTACGGTACTGCAGCGCATAAAGCAAGCTGTGTCAGAATTTCCCAATGGTCGAATTTGAATTCGTCTCAAACGGCTAGATCTCTATCTCCTCAAGGCCCACGCCTATAAATTGAGACCAAGACACACAGAGAGAAGGTTACCAAGGTTACGGATTTTTATGAAAACTATCTCCACTCAAACCGACTCCATTTTTGCACGTACAAGTTTTCTAAGCTTAAGGTTTCTAAAACTCGTAGTTTTCCATATTTTTCTTTCACAAGACTCTTAGCAACTTGTTAAAGCTACTTACAGAGTTCTTACTTTCTAATTAAGAATATGAGTTGAGTTTCTCACTCTTTGAGAAACTCCGGCAGAACACCAACCAACCCTCTACATTGTGGGTATACGTAATAACTCTTGAAAAATAATTATTTTTCATTCAATTATTCAATTATTATTACTTAGAGAGTTTATTGCATTCGTTTAGGTTCTTTATGTTTGATTTAGGTGTGCTTTTTAGTGTTTAGATAATTAATACTCTAGGGTAGATATAATTATTATTGTGTAGTCTTTGTTGAGAATTGTTACAGGTATAGTAGTATTTTGTTCCAATATAGGGATGGACGTATGCTAGATGGATGTTGCAGTATGGAGTCAGCATGAGAACCAGAGTAGAGAGAAAAAGTCAAGGTCAACAAGACATTTCGTAACCCATCTGGTAGCTGACATAGGTTTATTAACTTACTGAGCTAGGAGAAATTGATGTTACTGACTAATTTTCGACATCACCAGTGGTCATTTATGACAGATTGCATCTAATTTTGGAAACTTAAATGATAATTTTGGGAGGAAGAGCCACAAATAAAAGGATGGAGAACAAATTACCCAACTGGGAGTGGAGCTCTTGGGGGCTAGAATTCTCGAGAGTAAAACAAAGAGCTGAGAGGAGCACCTGGGCGATAAAGAGAGAAACTGTCAGATTCATCTTTATATTGGCTAACTTCTTTTTCTCTTTATTTCTAGTATTTAGTTTTCTACTCTAGAACAATGTTAAGTTGTAATTGAAAGATTATGTCTCTTTTCTCACTCTAACTGCTAAATTATTTTAATTGGATTGTTTACTTGCTATCCATTGAGATTTCTATTTCTGCCCTTTAATAAAGCTGAATCTTTGTTTAACCTAGACATTTTGTATTGTTTATCTTGTTGTGCTTGATCACCATGGTTTAGATATATTTCTGAATTAGATCTGAAATGATTAATATCAGGAGGGAGTCTTGATTGAATCTTGAATCTAGAACATAGGAATATGTCTTGATCTAGTTTGCAAAATAAAACCCCGAGTTGTGATTGGGCTGAACATTTATTTGACTTACATAGGAATATGGTGATTAAGATTAATAATGCATATCATTGATTTCGGAAAATTGAACTGACATAGTTGGGTTAGCAACTGACACATGCTCTAATAATGTTGCAATATATTTAGTAGCACAACACTGTTAGCAACCTAAGTTGCTTTACATTCCCTTGTTCGTGTGTTATCCACATTTTTCTTAATTTGATTTATTCTTTTGTTGATTAGTGACTTAGAAGTAAAAATAAATATTGAGTTGATCTTTTGTATGTTAGTTTGTGCACAATTCTGTTAGTGCACTTCCTGTATGATTCAAATATAAAATACTTCTGGATATTATAAATTGACATTGTACACTTGCACTCACTCGTGATTTCACACATCAGGTTGAGCTATGTGTTAGTACATCAAGCTGAAGAGAACGAGTTACTGGTGGGCTAGGCGAGACCACATACAACTGGTGGTCGGGAGAGCTGTACGCGACTACGACATATCGTACTACATCACCCTATAACGAGTTCTAATAATTTCTAACCTATGCAGTTGAAAAATGAAAGTATGACATTTAGCTCCGAACCACCACAAAAAAAAATTATATGTCCTTGCTTTATTTTTCCTACTTTGTTTTGATTTAAGAACCAACTGACCAAACACAGTCAATTTTAAGATCAAACGAGTAAAATTATTGTTTATTTTCCTTGGGACCAACACAACCAGTTCAGGCAAATCCAATCACTTGTAAGTATTAGGATTATATTTGATGGGATATTCAAATTGTTTATCATATCAGATGTAGAAACACATGGAAGAATGAAGATATTAGATTGTGATTAAGATAAAATAATTAAATATTATTAAATACCAGTAACGTAAAAGTGAAGCCAAATAAGCTATGGAATGGAAAAAAGGATAATGATCTGTAACAAGGTGAGAATGTTGAATAATTAGTCAGAATTTTTAGCTTGGGAGAGGGAGTCTATTCCCAACCACGGTATGAAAGACGAAAAGACTAGAGAATATCCTCTTTCAAGTCAGAAGAATAGCTAGGGTATTATTATTATTATTATTATTATTATTATTATTATTATTTTTACTTCATAATTAAGTTCTGTTTGTAGAGCTGTCATTTCATATCCAGAAGAATATCACCACAAGCCATACACCGGCCTGCACAGGGTGAGTGTATATTTCTGTTCAAATACGCGTATAAAGAATTGTCCATGAATTAAAAAGAAAAAAAAAATAGAAGAGTGCATTGAATTTCAATCCATCCAGAGGCATCCATCTCTGCAGCCCTCTTCTAGACTCCACAAGTCACACACATCAAATTACAAAACTTCCAGCCTACAAATTAAACTGAGAAGCATCTAAAAACTTCAAAGTAGAATGCAGAAACTTGTCGTCCGCACTCAAGCTGGACTTAGCGATGTCCAACAACTTGGAGCAAGCGTCTAGTGTTTCGTCACACACCTAAGAATGTATTCAGTGAAAATGAAATAAGAACAATATATAATTCTCACATCACAAATAATAAATAGCCCACATTTATTTGGACCCTTCTGCTGTGTTAGTAGTAATAACCAACTAATTTGGCTACTTAGGTGGTGACTGGTTTGAGTAGAGAGAGAATAAACAAAGCTAGAAACTGCGAAACTGTAAATGTTTCCATGTAAGGAAATCTATCAAAATCTCATGCACTCAACCTAATCTGAGGAAATATAACCTGGAAAAAGGGAGATGGGGCAGAGTGAGAATGGGACAAAGCAGAATATGTTTCAAAGGATAACTAGCGGGTTCCTAGCACAAACACACACCCATATTTGGAACACCAGTAGGATGGGAAAACTTGATTGAATTAGAATAATATCAAAACTTATTTGCTTACTTACCATGAAGGATGAGGCTACACAGTTGCAACTTTCGAGAGCTATTTTTCCCAGGATAACCTTGAAAGCCAGAATTCGAGTATAAGATTCGTCTAATATAATTAAGTGGAATGTCGTCAAATCAATCGTGCTCAAGAAAATTTAACAGACAAGCAGCAGCTAAGGGGAGAAGTGACAAAAAGAAGAATGGATAAGATAAAAAATAAATTAATAGACTTTTACCGCAGAAGACTCTTGCATTACAATATTTACAATGTCCCGAAGAACAATACGAGACAATGAGAGCAGTTCTTGATGATAGGACTGAACTCCAACAAATAATTGGCAGTTGCAAAGGACCTGGATAGACAATTAGGAAATATAAATTAAAATTATGCAAGTGAGGAACCATACTGCAAGTACCATAACTCTGATTCATAACACCAACTAATATATAACATGCATAACATAGTCGTGGTACTTGCACCAGATTAATTACTGCAAATTGTACAGGAGTTCAGTCCAAATGATACTTAAATAAGAAGAAAACGACAAAAAAATACAACTAAGAAGGTTCCCACCTGTATACTACCTGCCTAGAATTTTCGCCAAATCAAACTATACATCTCCTAATCCTAACTGATGAATTAAAGCATATTTGAAGACTACCTAATTCAAACAAGCCCAAGGATAGTCAGCACTTGACTAACACAAATGGTACCAAATTAACACAGAAATTAAAAAAGAAAAGTAATTAACAAAAGAACTCATTTGTTCGGTGAAGTCCTGTTCGTGCATATTTGAAGACTACCTAATTCAAACAAGCCCGAGGATAATCAACACATGACTAACACAAAGAGTACCAAATTAACACAGAAATAAATAATTTTAACAAAATGGCTCATTTGTACGGTGAAGTCCTTTTCGTGCATAGTGGGTTCTTGTTGATGCTACCCTCTAAATGTTCATCCTTAATGTTGTAAATGGAAAAGACCTATCTGAGTCAACTAGATCTGTGTAATCATGATAAGTGCATTATTTTGATCACTTGTCAATAGATTTTTAGGTTTATTTTATGTATTTATATCATGTTTTAGTTGTTTTCTAAGCACCATGCAGGTTTTATGCTTGGTATGCTTTTTTGGTGAATTTTGCAGGTTTTGGAGGTAAAAAATCAGCTAAGTGTTGACATCATCATTTTGGGCGAGACCTATGTTTCGACCGACACGTCGGTCGACACTCGACATGAAGCTGGATGTCGAAGTCTGACTTTCGATCGAAGTCAACCGTCTGTTTCGATTGGTGTGGTGCATGTCGATCGACATGCGAAGAAAAGAAGGGTTCAAAGCTTAGCAATCTCGATCGACGCTGGAAGTCTATTTCGGTCGACAGTTGTGATGTCGATCGACATAGGAAGCTTTTTAGCGAAAATTTCAAGACTTGGGTCAGGGCAAGATTTAACACATCATACCTTGTATAAATAGCATGTATGTTTCGAATTTTAGGACTTTTGCGACTTTTGAGACTCAGAGAAATTGTTTTCATTGCTTTTCTATTATTATTGCTTGGGTATTGAAGATTTTGATCAAGAACTAGCAAGCCTGGATCGGAATCGCCAGTACTTTTATTTTATGATTAATTTTTACATGTTCTATCTCTTCATATACTCGATATCTATGAATATGAGTATGGAAACCTTTACTCAGATTTTAGGATTATTGTGAATATCTTGGATGCATGTTTAGGATTTATTGAATCGATCAAATTAATAACCTAGATTTATCAATTCTTGTGCTAATTCTGAATCTGAGATAGTTGGCCACTAAATTAGATTTTTTAGTTAATTAATTTGGAAGGTGAAAATTAATTAATAAGATTAAAGAAGAGGGGAATAAATCATAGGAATATGAGGTTTTTAGGAGTTATGGATTGTTCTATAGACTGAAACGGTATAGACATTCAATAATCAACTTTATGAATAGCTAACTTGGAATTTGTAATAATTTATTAATTTCCGCCTTTATCTATATGTATGAATGATTGATGAAATCTCCCTTGTAGGGGCGGCAATATCCAACCCGACACGAACCTAACGCGGAAAAAATGGGTTGGGTCAACCCATTTAATTTTTGGGTCAATTTTGGGTCGACCCACCCAACCCATTAAATTTTTGTGTCGGGTTCGGGTCAATCTCGGGTTGACTCGCGAACCCATTTGACCCATCAATAAAATTAATTATTATTTATGAAATATAATTATATAAAAATTTAATGAAAAAAAATAGACTTAAACCTAATTTTTAAAATAATTAACACATTTTTTTAATTTTTAAAATAATTAACACAAATTTTTAATTTTTGAAATAATTAAAACAATTTTTTTAAATTTTAAAATAATTAAACAGGTCATTTCAGGTCAGTTTCGGGTCGACACGAAAATAAACGGGTCGAGTTCGGGTTGAGATTTTGGGTTAAGATTTCTGACCCGCAAAAATATACGGGTCAGGTTCGGGTTGGCGTGTCGTTTGTTATTATCAAGTCGCAACCCGACCCGCCAACCCGCACTCGACCCATTTGCCACCCCTACTCCCTTGCATGTTATCCAAGATATGAACTTATCCTTATAATCTGTGCTTTTTCTCCGATAAATATCAAAACACTCTTTTAATTATGTTAAATTTAATTTTGCAAATTTTACATTCAGTTTCAAACCTTCAAAGTTCTTGTACTCAAACAATAAACTGAAAAATTATGTTTTAATATATAAGATGATTCGATTATTTAATCTCTGTCGGATCGATAATTTTTATTTGCCACTAGACTATTAGTATCACAACTAAAAATTTAGTGATCAAATCACTAGGACGATTATGTGGAGGATGACACAACTCACAACACTAGCATCACTGCCCCTTGAGATTAGGTCAGGGTATTTGGCATGCAACAACTGGTGGGTACCCATAACAAAGTTGTGAACCCGAGGTTGCCACTAAGTCCTTCATCCATCAGGGGCTCATTTTCAACCAACAAAACCGGCTTATAAGGAGATGGGTACTTGAACATTATATACTGGCCCTAACCATTTTCTCAAATCAATGTGGGACATTTCAATGCACCACTTTTGACGCGCAACGTGAGACCATTTAACCTCGAACCGTTGATAACATGCGTAGCGTGGGACCATTTAACATCAAATCGCTATTGGGGTATCCATCATTGAAATGGGTTGGCTCTGATACTAAAAGAAATGAGGTTGGGTAGAACTTATCACGAAAAGCTAGCTCTAAGGGAGAAGGTGTCCAACCCACAATTTATACATAAGTTCAGCTCAGTATCAGATCGATATGGGACAATATTCTAACACCCGTCCTCACGCGTAGCATGCTCTTGTTCCAAGATTGCGTACGAGAAACAACCAAGCAAACATGATTTGGCTCTGATACCATAATAAATGGGGTTTGGTAGAATCCATCCCAAAAAGCTAACTCAGAGGAAAGAGGGTGTCCAACCCATTATTTATACATAAGTTCAGTTCAGTATCAGACCAACATTGGACAATGTTCTAACACCATATTGAAATGTCCTACATTGATTTGGAAAAATGGTTCTGATATGGTGTTAATTGTACCTCACTTCAACAACTTCACACATTTACTTTTTTAAAAAAATGCTGCCAGGATAACATTTAGAAATCTAGAAGGTAAAAGGAAATTATGTACAAACAGAAATCAGAGTATTAAGTGCACATAATTACCTCTCTGCTGACATCATGGTATGGCAGTTGATTTTGGGAAAGTGCTGCCAATAAAGAAACAACTGCAGATAATACCTTGGCCTTCATTCTTGGCAATATCCTAAAATGTGGGACCAGATTACATCCAAGGAGGACGGCAATGTAAGCAAATTCAGTAAAAGGGTAAGTAGGAGTGGCACCATGATTGGGAGTATACAAAAGACAGCAAACGCTTGGGGATGTATGCTACATCTTGTTCAAGGTCACCTTCAGTAAGATAATAGAGCATTAGAAAAAATTATAGGAAAGTAAAATTTTCGGAGCCAGTATGACAGTTATTTGATTCTACAAAGTAGGTTAAAGGCAACCTAATCTTTCTGAGGTTAAATATAAAACCCTAATGCAAAAATTACCTGGAACCATCACCAACAAACTGCATAACTTGCATATTAATGAAATGGCCGCATCACCATCTTCTCCCATCTGCACAGCTACAATAAGCACGTCGATTCAGCATCTCGATAAAGCAGGAAAACAAGTACTAACATGTTTACAAAAGCTGAAATGGCAAAAATGTTCATAGTTACTGAATACGAAAAGGTGAGAAAGAGGCTAGAGAACAAATGGCAAAGTAAAATAATTAAAGAAGCTTCAAATATTTCAAAACTGAATAAATCAGAAAGATTATCAGATCATACATATTTCAGTAGATGCCACTCCATAAAAACCACTGAGGCTTGTTTTTCTTATCATTAGAATATGGAAAGGATATTTACCTTTCTACCTTACTTCTGTTTCTCATAATTTTACTCTTAACGCAATTTTCGGTCAAATCAGTTCGTGTTACAAGTTTTTCTGGTGAATAGGTAATTATCTAACCATTGAGTGGATCAACTATTTCCAAGCAGTTCACAGCTGCGCTCAAAAGCCAGTCTAGGTGAGAAACAAAACCACCCAGTAATGCAACCTGCTAAGCAGAACACATAAAAAAATGAGGAAGCATATGGTTGGAGGACTATGAGCTAAATGTACCAAAAAAGAAAGTGCACCTCTGCCGTTTCAATATATAAGTTCAACTGTTTAAAGTTAGTTGGAATGGCAGGTATGGTAACTTCATTAAAGGCCAGACATGATTTGACAAAGCTGATGCTACTATTTCCGTCCCTCATTGCTCTAACAGCTAAGTTGTTGCTGGAATGAACAAGGTTCTCCTGCAATACTTAGAACGATGAGTCGAACTGGGCTATTTCCCAGCTAGAAAGATTATATTGTACAGGGATTTCCATTCTTATCAGAGTATGAAAAAAAATACAAAAATCAATGTTGTAAAGAGTGTGAGACAGTCCGCACATAGAATATATAGTGAGGAATGGGTCTAAAATTATTTTTTATTGAACCAAAGAAACAAAAAATCCCAACATAATGTCATAAACTAACTAAAAGCAAAATAACAAAGAAAGAGTCAAAACAGTGACTCAGGCTAGAGCAAAAACAATAGACCAACAAGAGGCCATACAACATTAAAAAAGGTCACCACAGCCTTCGTTTCAATTTGGCGGATCTGTTTCTGAATGAGTCAGTACAAAAGTCCTATCACTATTCTTTTATCAGTTTCAGATGAGTTTACACAAGAACCTGACCTGGTGTCTGAAGTATCACTATTTCGCCAATGAATGACTTCAGCAACAAAGCAAAGCATCTAAATTCTAAAAACACAAATAATTTGATTTTACGAAAAAAATGCTGATATTTCAATCTCGTACAGCAGTTTCTAAACTACATATACAAGGAATCTGGTGAGCTTAATACGGTGTGCATTGTGTAAATACTAAAAATAAAAATTATTACTGCCATCAAATTCAATTTAATTCGATAGTTTTATTCCTTTTTCATCACATATAATTAAGTAAACCTTCATATTTCAAAACCTGTTTATTACAGTTGGTATCCATTATAAAACAAAATATTGCAGTGTCAGTATTAATCTCATTTAATATGAAACAACAAAATGTTGTATAGTGAGTCTGTGACTGCCGCAGTTATTATCTTCATACAATAGCTGATTACAATCAGCCTTGTTTAGCGTGGGGAATGAAATTAGGCAGCAATGGAGCTGAACAACCAAGTCAGTGATAAGAATCATGAATAAGAAGATAGGCTGCATAACAAAAAATATAGAAATAGGAGAGTGCTGGAAACCTGGAGTTCAGTAATGCAAGAAAAAGCTCCACGACATTGGGCAAGGAACCTTAAATGACTTTCCACATCTGTCCCATGGTCAACCTAACAGTAACATGTAGAGATGTCTGGTTAGTAAATTAATGTCAAAGCCAACTATCAAATCTTAATAAAAAGGCTCCTTTCAAATAAAGTAGGTTACCATATATACAAAGCGGGAAACCAGACGAGATGGATGCAGATAATCATCCTTTCTCATATTCAAGAAGTCTAAACCATTGTATAAGGCCTGAGCAACTTCAAGTATCACCTCAATGACCATTGGATCTTCAATTTGACCGTTTCTGGAGGAAAGTATTTGATTCAGTAAGTTTCATAAAGAGAAAACTTGCTAACATATTAATGATGTTCGTCTTCCAGCATCTACTAGAAAGTCAATCAAAATTAATTAGTAACAAATAATAGTAAACAGAATAATTTAAAATCCTTTGCATTGCGATATGTTTATGTCGTGTGTTTTACAAAAAGCTTGCAAAAAATTACCAGCCAACAACCATGTTTTTTATTAAAAACCTTGCATATGATCATATTAGTAAAATAAACAGAAATTTCTTTAGCACTGGTGTTACATGGAGATATACAGCTACTGTAGAAAAAAAATAGAAGAAGGTCAAGCATAATGCACAAACTGTCATAAAATGTAACACATGAAAAATTTTACCAAAATAAATTCAGAGTGCATGCTCAGGGCTTTATATTTCACTCTAATTTCCATCTTAAGATATTATCAAGCCATGGAGTTTTCACCCAATCTTTTCTATGGACCAAGTCATTATCATAACTCAGTTTATGGAAGACAAGAACCCAATGATGAGATAATCAATGATAAAAGTGATTAAAAGAAAATAAGCCAGACGATACCACACTTGAACCAAGGAGCTTGGCCTTAAGTTGCTCTGGCTTCAGTAAGAAGAATTAAATGGGTATGAAACCATAAAACAGAAATCCTTTGCTATGGGACAAGTTAATACCTTGTTGCCATATAAAGAATTTGCATACTGATAGAGTTTCTTGAGCTCCCATGCATCATATCTAAGATATCAATAAAATGATTCTGCAAACATTAATTTGATTTCAATCACTGACATTCGTTTACAAGGAATCAAGCTAGACCATGTGCAGTAATGTAAATCAATGTAGTAGACTAGATTGAAATATAAAGAAATGGGGAGATGGAAAGAAAGCAACATGACATTAATGTAGCGGAGTAATTATGTGTAAAAGAAATTTCAGTTAGAAGCATACCAGCTCTAATATTTTCTCTCTGTCACCAAAATGGGTAAGAATTTTTAATAAAACTGACTGCAGTATAAGCAACCCATTTTCACCAATCTTCTCATTCCCAGCACGTTCCATTATTCCATCCAATACTACATTCAGGAACATGCCCTGCAAAATGGTTTGAAGGAAGGAATATGTTCTTAATTTCTGGCATTAATATATCCATGAGAAAAATTAAGTCCAGGAAAGAAAGTCAAGACGTCTCAAAACCTCAATCTAAAAGAGCCTGTAATATAATCTCAAAAATCAGAAAAAACACATGGGAATCTTAAAACTAGCAATTTGTTGTGACCTACATTTACATCTATACTTGATCAAGCAAGAAGAGTTTTTTACCCGCCTTTCACATTTTACCACAATAAAATCACTAATTGACAATTATTAAAATAATATTTGACTTGGCATTACTGACATTATGGACTGCACTAGAACCATACTGAAATGTGGCCTCCAGATTTTCTCAGATATCGTCAAGAAATAGATGCGTGTGTATACTTATTAAGATATTAAGGAAGTAAATCTTCGCCTCTCATTTTACTTATATTTGCACCTGATGATCTTCCTTTTGTTTACTAAGTTTTCAGACTATTCCAAAATTCAGCACCATAATTCAAATCAAAATAATGTAATGCATCAAGAGATTACAACATATACAAAATAGATAAAATTCTTAGTCAGAAATGCTCGTTTTACCAATTGGTTCTCCAGGATGATATCCAAATAAGCATCCACAATCATTAAGAATGCATGAAGACTTTCATAACAAGATAGAACCTGAAATGCAGATAAAGCTAAATTGTAAGAGAAGTAAAACATCTCCACTTTCAATCAAGTGAATACCTTACAAGAAAGAGCTAGAGAAGGCAAGCATCATGCAAGTTGCATATACGGACAACATTCCTCACTATTTTGTGCTTGATGAAAGTTGCATGCAACTTTTTGTTTTAAAATGGAGTGTGAAATTATGTGAGATATCAGCAGGTTCAGGGCATGAGTAATAACTCAAATTAGTGTAACAATTAACCAGAACATATCAAGAAAGGACATGGGGGAGATTAAAACTTGGAGATGTTCTATATAGATTTCTGCCTATAAAAATATTGAGAAAAAGGAAGTGGTATAACAAAAAGATTCAATATGTTCTATACACAAATGATAATAATTATTTATAAAAAAAAACTTGGGTACAAAATTTAAATGTGGGAGGGGGTATCTCTTCCTATCCTCGAACCCATGACTAATTAATCATAGGCAAACTGCTGTAACCACTGCGCTCTGAGGTTCAGGGACTAAATCATAATATTTAAAGCAAATAACTAGATGATACTATAAATTTTCAACTACACAGAAATAAATATTCTACATAGAAACGCTTAATAAAATACCTGAATTATTTTATCCACCAATGTTTGAACACTGCTCACTTCAGATACCAATTCACATAGCCTATGCCCAAGTAATTTAAAATTTAAAGACTGCAATAAAGAATAAATCTGTCAGATGATAACTTTATAAGAACAATAAGGCAATGCGAGAACTCCACTGTATTCAATTTCAAAGGCAGATACCTGATCAAAAGTGCTATCATCAGTGGTCTCTATAACATGTAGCAACTCCACAGCATTAGAACAAATGTATCCAACAGGAAGCTCCTTTAGAATACAATGAAGGATGATTGATAAGCATGAATAATTTTTAGACAAGATTGAAGGGTTCCTTGAAACTCCCAGCGCCAGAAGCATTTTGCTAATTTCCATCTGCAAGGAAATATTCATAGTCAATCAGCTGAAGTATAGCCACAAAATCCCACGAGGGGGAAACATTACAATAAAAAATACAGTAAAGAGCAAGCTGATAGAATGGATAAAGGTGATACTCAAAACAAAACAAAAAATGTTCAACCATCTTTTGGATAGCATTTTTCTGTAATATCTCACATCAATTGGGGAACTTATGTTTTATGGCTTAGTGGCTATGAAAGTGGGCCTAATGGACTTTTCGATCAACTTGGGTTAACCATGTCGGTTGAGCAAGGACAAATGTCCAAGTAGTTGCTAGTGGAGCCAGTTATGTCATTGTACAGCTACAGCCCCCCAATCCCAATAGGTCTGGTGCATTAAACTTTTGATGGATACACAAAAGGCTGGTTAGTGAGCCACTGACCTACAGTTTCAACAGCGTTTAGCAACTTCAAAGCACTAAACCACAATATGTAAATATACTTATAGAAGATGCAATGAAAGTTCATTACTTGGGCGAATCTTTTCCCCACCCACCAAAAAGAATATCTCATGTTTGTTGTCAATCTCTATGTCGAACGAGATTTGTGAATAAGAGCAAAGCCTAGCATCAAGATATTTGACTCAACCATCCCAATGGACCAGAAAAGGAGCAGAACCAGAGCAATAATCTGGCTGACCTGTTTCAAATCCTTGAATAAGCATCTCACAATATACTCAATAGCAGGTTGAACCAACGTAAGCAGTAATCCACTATTTCCAGGAAGATTCCCATTCACGGCTTCTTTTGATGATGTGGAGCCCATGAGTAGAAGTTTGAGATCATTAATGCAAGTGATAAGAAAACCTGTCATGAGATGCCAAAATTTATTGGTTATAAGGGGATACAGATTTTGAAACAAACAATGAAAACTGAAAACCAGCTACAAGTATAAAGAGAGAATCTAAAGGAAGATCAGGACTTAAAAGACAGCTCGTATTTTAATATTCAGGCACCTGAACTAGATATGCATGATACATCCAGAGTATAGTTTACTAGGAAATTTTGATGAAAGGGGTCCAGAGTGCTGTTCACATAGTTTTTGTTTTCCCTATCTGTTACATATAACTTTATTTTCAAGGCAATGAAAAATTCATTACAACAAGGAAAAGCATCACTAGAAATGCATCAAAATATTATGAGGATATGCCCCAAACCACAATTAATATACAACATATATTATTCTCTACAACATTTGTCACACATAAAAGCTAGGGATGAATCATCAGGTAAATTACGATCCACTTGGTTTAGGATAATATTATCTAAGCTCAAATAGATATAAGTATAATATCCTACATTTCCTGTACCTTCATGATTTCTCAAACTCAAAATAAAACTGCAATGCTTTCCTCCTGGTCAAATGTTGACCCAGAAGTGGAGCTAATAAACCTATAAACTCAGACATAACACCATAAAAACATTCCATGTATATAAGTAATGGAGACCAAGGATCAGGACCTGTATCATGCCTGGGTAATCTTTGAGAGCATTGAACCAAGTATAGGCGACAATAAGCCGATGCCACAGGATCAGCAATCCCTCTCATCATCTCTACTAAGCGCTGAAGGATACTCTCATGATGGTCATGAAGGAAGCGCCAACAAGGTAATAATGCAAGCTCTAAATAGCTTAAATATTCAAAGAATAATTATCAGGCTGGGAAAATAGTGAAAAAGATACGAAACTTAACAGATAAAAGATAAAGTAATGCAGCTCTCAAATGATTTATCAAAGCATTATAATAATGTTCCATTTCTACACCCTTGGAGAAGAGTTCGAAGATGATTCAGGCCTTAAAAGTAAAGCTCAGATCAGTTTCTCATGTCCTAATCCAAAAGCTTGTCATTTCATGATCGAGAAAATCTTGGAGGCAAAAGTTGACATAATATTATTGTTACTTTACAAGCAATGAATCAAGTGGTTACTATCACTTTGAGTACATTAGGTCACACTATAACGAGAGAAAATGGGCCACAGCAGCGTGCCTCTGCAGGATTTTTTTCTAGATAGAAAGAAGTTTTACAACTTTGGGCTAAGAACGATATAAATAATATCAAATTCTGAGGCATCATTAGGCCATAAACTGTAGCAGGTGAAATGTGTGGGTTGTTATGCTTCTTGTTATCTGCATGCTGAAAAATCTCTTCAGTTCTACCACTTCATGCTGTAGAGATGTAACAGAAAATAGTTCTTACAGTTTGCAAATAAATTATCATTGAAATCCCTGGGTAGAAGTAACAGAAACATCTTCATGATACTGGATGCCAGAAGTAACTAGAGTTGGGAACTCACATGCGAGGAAGTAGCTCGCGAACTGAACCAATTTTGCAGAACCAGTTATTGCAGGTCTCTTTGGCATCAAAGCATACATCACCAGCTTTGAAGTTTTCTGCAAATAAGAACAAGGTATATGATTTCCATTTTTACGAATTTCAGGCTGAAAGTTATAAATAATATGTGGAAGGGCACTTTAGATAGATATCCTGATATACTATATGTAATACCCCGTATTAAATTTCGGTTTGTTTAAATATTTTGAAGG